>APFE031625686.1:81936-137579 GCA_000404065.3 Pinus taeda | reverse complement strand
GTTGCACTTTCAACAACAGAAGCAGAGTATGTTGCTACTATAGAGGCTAGTAAAGAAATGATTTGGTTACAAAGGTTTATGGGTGAATTAGGTAAGGAGCATGATATGGGCACGTTACATAGTGATAGCCAAAGTACCATTCATGTTGCAAAGAGCTTAGCATTTCATTCCAGGACTAAGCACGTACAGCTCAAGTACCATTTCATACGATCAGTGTTAGAAGATGGAGAGTTGAAGTTAGAAAAGATACACACTAGCCAGAATCTTGCAGATATGCTAACAAAAGTTGTAACCAGGGAGAAACTGAGAATATGCTCAATTTCAATTGGTCTTCAGGGATGACGATGAAGATGAGAAATAGCTAGGTCCAAAAAGGAGTCATTTTCCAGCAAATGAAGCAGCAATGGAGTTGCTACAATCATTCTCCAAGTGGGAGATTGTTGGATGTGGAGCATAATTGTTCAAAGGTATTTTGTTTTAGTTGGATGTATACCACATGAAGTTTGTACACCCCTCCACGTGGAGGGTGGCTAATTGCCCTCAGCTAGGGGGTCCGGGGGTTAGCGGTCCCCCAGCAAGGGTTTGGGGGTAGTGCCCCCAAAGCTAAAAACAAATGTAAAATTGCCTTGTAAAAGTATAGTAATTTCTAGTCAATCTGGGTCATTCATTAGGCGGATGATCTAACGGTAGAACTTATGTTTAGTTTAGGGTTTTTTTCCCTAGAAGGCAATCCATCTCTTTATATGAGGGCATTATATTTGAGGCTATGTAATAGATGTGTATTCTTTGAGCAAGAAATAGAGAGGTGAGGCTGTGAGAGAAAACAGAGGATATTACAGTGGATTTGTTGTAGGTTGTGTCTCATCATTTCGCTAGATAATAGAAAGGAAGGACTAGCTGTTCGGGTTGGACGTAGCCCAAACTGGTGAACCACGTATATCTGTGTCTCTCTTATTTTATGCATTTTCTGTGTTTATATTTCTGCAATATTTTATGTGTTCCATTTCTCCGTAATATATAATTTTCTAACACTACACTATCTCGATTTGTGATAAAAACAATTGGATTACATAATGGGAAATTAATAATCGAGTCATCTGAATTAATTCATGTGTTCTCCGATTTTTAATCAAAAATCGTAACTTCCCAAGTCATTTTCTTTTCTCGATTAAAACTAATTCTATTAAGCAGAAAATATTGCACAAGCAGATAAATTCCAGAGAAGCAGGAAACCGGCAACCGGAAATGATAGGACTATCAACCTCGGTTCCGGAGAAGGAGCAAAGAAGGCAAGGAACTACAGCAAAGCACTGGAAGCAAAAGAAGCATTGAAAGCTACCCTGAAAGGGTAGAGGCTTAAACACGAAGCTTTTTCCATTTCCTTTTTTTAACTTCAACCCAACCATTTTGGGGTGGATGGGCGATTACAACTTGAAGATTGGGATCTTCCACCAGGGAGCCCTCCTTTTCTGAATCCAATGAGGAGGACAAATGAACACGTTTCTGAGCAATGGCTGAGTCAGAGGAAGGCGCCAGACCATCGGTGGATGGGGCCACGATATGAGGGGCCTGATTCAAATCTTCATCGCTATCTTCCTCTTCAGAGCTGGAGGAATCAGGATCCGCGACTGGAGGAGGAGAGCAGGGAGCCCATCATTTGGACTTGGGCTTGGAGACGTTGGCCTTGTTCTTCTTTGCCGGGCGAGATGGGAATGTATTCTGCAAATGCCCAGATTGGTGGCAATGGCGGCACCAAAAAGTTGTATTCTTGTAATCCAGTGTCTGGGTCCAGACAAAGTCGTTTATCTTGAGATTGATTTGTTCTGGAAGACCTTTACTCAGGTCTAACTCCACACATACTCTTGCATATGAGTAGAGAGCTTTGGATACCCGCCATAAGTCTCCATGGATGAAGCTGCCCAGGGTGTCTCCTATAGCTCTGAAGACCCGAGTACTCCATAGGTGGGCAGGTAAGTTTGGAAGCTGAATCCATACCAGTGTCTTGGTAATGACTGCAGTGGCTAGATCAAAATCTGGGAACCAAGGAGTCAAAAATAGCCCTGCAGTTCCCATGAACCAAGGGCCCTCTTCTAAGGCTTTTTCATAGTTCTTATTGTTATCAAATAGAACAATGAAATACCCTTTCGAACAAAAAAAGATCTTACAGTGATGTGTCCAGTTTTCATGGATCCATGCATAGAGATCCTGAGAACGCGGCCATATTCCATTAAATCTGCAAATGATGGCTCTTTCTGCTAAATCTTGAAGCTGGGAAGCCAGTTCTTCATGTGTGAGTTCCACAGAGGGAATTTCTTCAAGCTTGTCAACCAAGAAGGCCTTAGATTTAAGGGCTTCTGGGGGTTTAGGGTCCTCAGAGTGAACTGCGTCCTTGTATGAGAAAGGCCGAGCAGAGGAAGTTTGTCCTGCTGAGCCTCCTCTCAAACAAAGCATCACCACCACCAAGCTATTCCTGGTTCCCAAGTCATTTTTATTTTGCTTATTGTTTCAAATTGTTAGGCCCGTTTAAGGAAAATTTGAATTATAGGAAGAAAAAAACCAAGTTTTAGAGATTTTGTGTAGGTAAACTATATTTATAAAGGATTGATCATCCTTATTTCAAAATTTTTACCAGAAATAACTCACATTTTTCTTTTTTTGTTCATAGACCATAAAATACGAAAGAAGGGAAAATTTCTTACAATGAGACAAGAAGTGGAGCATATAAAAGGCAATATGAAAGAAGTAGGAAATCCTGAACCAAACGAATATATTCTCAACCCATCTATGATCTCTGACTCCACTTATAAAACTCAGAAAGCAGGTATGATGAAGTGGGAGGATATTTTTTGTTTCTTTGAGAATAGAGGGTGGTTGAAAATTGCAAGAGCTTCTCAATAAAAGAATAATCTATTGGAGGGAATTAGGAAACATAATTGCATTAGGTAGCTACTAGGGCTAAAATTTTCCTTTATTATCATATGATTTCCTGGATTTTTGCACATGTGGATATCCCAACCAGCCTTATGTTATACCACAATAATAATGTTATATCCTCCTGGAAACCAAAAGTCATGTTTTCCATTTATAAGGTCAGTTCCCCTGAAATCCATCTCAATGTTGAATTCCTCAACAATTTTTGGAATACTATTTTCAAACCATGTGAGGAGAATTGTGAAAAAGTGATTGAAATATGGTTGCGAGAAGAAGAACAAAGGTTTAAGATTAGAGCTTCCAAAGAATATCCCATTTCTATTTTTAAGAAACTCTTCATATTTCTTCATCAAATTGTTAACTTGGCTATATGGGGAAAAAGATCTAGAACATTGTAAAATGAAATGGATTCACATAATCCATAGTATCTTGCATGATGCAAATCACCTAAATTGGGACAACATTTTATCAGAAAACATCACAGATGCTTTGAAATTATCATTAATATCTCCTCTCGACTCTAAAAAAATATTATGTATGTCTTCTTTCCAATGGATATAATTATTGCCTCAGTCCCATTTCCCCTAATGAAATGGAACTATCTTATTAATCAATAACTCCCAATTTAGAATTATTCCCCAATCCTTTCAGAAAGAAATTTCAAATTCCATATTATAATATTTTTCATTATTTTATGATCCCTCTTCATGAAATTATTTTTGGTAAAGCCCTCTTAGAATCAGCTAAATTCTCAAAGAAAGCCTTTAATCAATTAGTCATTGGTTTGTTGAGGAACTATCTTCTTACATAAGAGTCTATGGCAGTGATGTTGGTCCTCACCTTTTACTTAGATACATTCCTAAAATACTTGTTATGAGGGAAGTAGAAAATCAAGTTGTTTTTTATGACTAGGCTCAAAAATTGAGCAAACTACAAAAGGAAATTTGGCATATGTTTCTAATTAAATTTGGAGAGATAAATATCAGAGACTAGGGACATGCATTCAAAGAGGTAGAGGAGATCTAGGACATTTGGCTATATTATTTACCTCATTATGAATATGACCCCCATGGAATCATTGGTAATCATTATAAAACAATAAGCCTTGTGAAAATATTTACTCATCAGGATCCTCCTTTTGATGAGGTTTTCACAAACATTGATGATTTCCAACAATATTTTGAGAAAGGAAAGCTCTTAGATGTTGAAGTAAGAGCCAAATCACAAGAATTAAGGGAAGACATTTTTGAAGGATTCTTAAGGGAGAAAATTCTCCATGTCAATATATGTGTAGAAGAAATTAAAAATATAGAGTTCCTTCAATTTAATTTCAAACAAATTACTTCAGATCCATCCTCTATCTTTCAAGAAGAGAAAGGAATTAAAATTGAGAAAACAACATATTTTTTTGTTATAGGTGAATAAGTAGTCACAAGAGAAGAAATAAAGAAATATCAACATGTCATAAAATATATTACAAATACATGAGTTCCTAAGAAAAATAAAGAAGGTCAGGAAATAGTGAAGTCAGTAGACAAACAAACAATTCATTATCATGAGATCATTGAGATCAATTCTCCTTGTAGACACATAATAGAAGAACTATGAGAACATAATAGGTCAAGAAATGGATATTGGTGTACAAAAGGATAAACAAATATCTAATGATATTTTTCTGAAAAAAATAAAGAAACACTGGAACAACAGACAAATATTGATAAATATTTAGTTATTCAAACATCTCCCCATACTTTGATGACACATTTTCCCAATAATATTCCTTGGGATTCTTTTCTATTTAAGTTTATTTATGAACTAGAAACAATTTTTGATATTGTTCCTTCTCTCACATAGTATCTATTTAATTCCCAGACTAAGTGAGTGGTTAGAAAAGCTAAGAAAATGAAGTTTGATTCTCTAGAAAATGTTACTGAATATAGTTTGAAAGTCCAAGGTGATGTTAAGGAAAAGGCCAAGGAATATTCCCAAGAATTCGGTGCTTTTGTGAATTATAATAAATATCACATAAATGAGCTTGTAGCATCATACTGAGATAGTTTACAAAGTAAAGGACTGGAAAAATATTTAGAGATAGGAAAATTATTTAATGAATACAACTAGCAAAAGTAATATGTAACTCTTGTTCAAGGTTTTTCTATAGAAAGGGAAAATATTCAAAATCCATTCCAGATGGAATTGAATGAGTTAAAATTAAAATATGATCATCACATTCAAGGATTGAAATAAGTCCATTAGAATCAAACACAAATATTAAAAGAAGAAAATGAAAGTAACATTGAAATCATGGCTACAATTCTAAAAGAGAAAGCCAAGTCTCTTCAACTTCAAATCAATCAAAATGAGGGAGTAATACATAGTGTAGAAATTTTCAAATAGCATGCATTGCAAATCTACTTAATTTTAAGGAAGGACCAATCCAATTTTTATAAACACATGGATAAAATCTCAAGAATTTATCAAGAAATTTTAAATCTTAATGAAAGGATTGATTCCTTAGTAGAATAATATAAATACATCAAGGTTAGAGTTTTTTCCATCCTGGACTGGGAAAAGGAATTATAGTCTAAAGTAATTCCAAAAGTTTCTAACAATCATAGAAGACTAATGCATGCATCCTTAAGCCACAGATAAACAAAAGACAAGGAAGTTAGACAATGGGATAAAAATTCCCAAGGACAATGTTTAGAAATATAGCAAAATGGAACTAATTTTATTTAGTATTTTTATCTCGCAGGTTCTAAAACCATTAAAAGAAGTCCTTAGAGGAGAGCTCAAGTAGTCAGCAGAAGACATCATCATCAAGGATTGTTAAAAATATGGAATTGTGGTAAAATTCAACTTTTTACAGCTCAATTGATGGAGATAATTATTGTATTGAATTCCTCTATTTTAGAGGACCAAAATCAAACTAAATATCACTCAAATTGGATAAGGTAAAGTGTAGTTATGAAGAAAATCCCACATCTGCACAATTGATAACATTGTCCCTAAAGAAAAGTGGACCAACTTGAAAGGATATAAATACAATATACCTCTACCTCATTTAGACACAATGATGAGACACTCTTTTATCTTATTTTTGGCTTACACGGGTCTAAGGCTCGTTCATGGAGGATTAGGTTCACTTTGAGATGAAATTGCAGGGTTCGAAGCTCGCATCTATGATTTATGGTTTTTGGCCCTAGTCGCAGGAAAATAACATAAATGATTTTACTATAGTCACGCACATAAAATCTCATATGTATGAATAGATCCTTTCAGTCAGATAGACAACTCTCCATCCATGCAATCAGGGGTTTAGGGTTTGCACAGTCCAGATCTGACCTCAGTTGCTCGCATGTCAGGATTAAGGGAGTGACTAGGATAGCTATAATCACTCCCAGTCTTCTGAATATCTTGATAGTGACCACAAGGTTCAGCATTTGACTGCTGAGAGTGATAGTTCATTACAATCTTCATAATCATAGTTTTGAGCATATACATTGTTGGGTTCATTTCATGGATGTTGTAGTTCTTTCGCTCGTTAGTTTCATAGATGAAGATATGGATCATTGTACTCTCTTTTGCTGAATTATTTGATGATAATCTAAGAGGAAGAATTTGCAAGGGTTTTCCCCATAGTGGGTTTTTCCCTGATCTTCAACCAATTCTAGTGTTTCTATGTGTGAATGCTTTTCTTCTATTGTTCCTTTATTTTTCACTGCATTGATGATGATGATATTGTTCTTTCTAGGTAGTTGCATATGATGATGAATAGTGATGTAAATTTGAATAATGTTATGATGTTATGGGGTGCACATAATGTGTTAATGAATAAATGCAATTGTGAAAGCAAATAACAATATATCCCCATGAAAAATTAACCTGGTATAAAAGTCGTGTTGAAGAAACGTCATGAAGATCACCCCCATGGAGACACCTTTAATGGAAACAAGAGAAGATAGATGATACCTAAAATAATTATAGGGCTTGAAGATAACCTTAGGAAATTTTTGTATTAGGATTTGATGGATATTATGAAGTTAGGGTTGAGAGAAACCTTGGTTTATGGAAAATATATGAGATGTGAAATCTAGCATGGTCAATGTGAATATGCTCAATTACTTGTGACAAATTTGATGAAGCCCTAGATGGGATAGACTCTAGTAAACCTAGTTGTTGATAAAATTGGTTGAAATATTGAAGGCAACATTGTTATATGGAAAATGGATAGTGATGGCTCTTTAATTTTGGTTCAAGAGGGAGAGGATCACCTCTCAATGAAGATACGTATCTCTTGAATTATGATTCTCCTTTATGTCTTTACTTTTGCTTAGACTTATAGATTTGATTATTGTTTTGATCATTAGTTATACTTCTCGCATGTATATTTTAGTATTTGGATGTTTCTCACCTCCTGATGTGTTGTAATAAGAGGGTCGTTCTTCAGGATCATTTAATATGCGGGAAGGAAAAGCTAGAGTTGGAAAAGGTAAGGAGTCACCTAATGAAAAGATGACTAAGTGCTACATGTTGCCTATGTCAAATAAAAGGATGCACAAGTATTTGAATGCTACAAGGTGTGAAAGGTATATTGCTTCAATGTTATAGCAAGGTAAGTCCTAAGGTATGATGAGAATTTCTCCTTCTCAAATGGCTCATGCATGCATATGAAAGTGATTTGAATTCATGATTCTTATGGTGAAATGGTGCACTTGATGGTGAAAAAGTATATTACATAATCAACTTATTGATTCTATGAGGCTACTTAATATTGATCTTTGATATATTGGTATACTTTATCATATATCATTTTTGGATATCTTTATTCCATGAAATGCTAGCACCTTGATTTTGGTATATGGTAACTTGGTAGTATTGATATTGTTTGTGAAAAACATGATAGCCATGATGATAGAAGTGTAATAATGAGATTGAAATTCATGATCTTTTGTTGACCATGGTTATGCTTTGATGTGCTTAGTAATTATGTCATATTTGAATTCACTAACTGGATGGATTGAATTACATGACAAAGAAGTAATGTTGTGATCATGATTCTCAAAATATGCTACTATTAGCTATTTTACACTAACCTTGATGAAAAATTTATGTCATGATGTCATGGTGAAGTAGTTGATGCTAAAATATATGACCATGATGAATATGTGGTATAGTATAACTTTATGATCTAACAGATCTGTTGATGCTTGACGGTATTAGAGACAGGTTAATGACTTGATTGAAGATGACTAAAGTGGATTCCCATTGAGAGGGAGAATCTCTCCACAAGATCCATACTCCTATTACCATTGAAATATATATATATATAATAATATATATATATTATATATATTATATATATATATATATATATATATATATATATTATATATATATATATATATATATATATATATAATATATAGATATAGATATAATGCCAATGGTAATAAGAGTATTCTTTACTGTTGAAGTGTGATTTATGGGCATGAATAGACAAATATCTAACATTGTTGATCTATAGCAAAATTTTGATCTAAGAAGAGATATTTTTCCCTTACCCTAAACCTCATTTGCACGGAATCAAGTTCACATGTGTGAATATAGCCTTTCAGTTGCACGAAATTAAGGTCAAGGGTGTGATTGGAGTCTCCCAGCCACTCACAAAGGAAGGCCTATGGGTGCGACTATGCCTGTTGGACACAAAAATGAAGTTTTGTGCATGAAATCATATGTTCACCTAAAGGATGTCAATCATATTGATGTGGAGAAGACAACAAAAAAGATCTGTGAGCAGGAAAGTTTGAATGTTTCCTATAATATAAATATATATATTGAACTTGTGTTTGTGGGTGACCGAGACATGCATATGTCATTATGTTCGAAGTTTTTTCTACAAGAGTTTGACATGATTTGGTTGTTTAATATAAGCGACATTTGGAGTTTTGACAAGATGCTTGATAATGACTTAGATATTTCACTTGATGATTGAGATATGTTCTAGACTATAGATCTCACTATGACAACAAATTTGGGATATTGACATGATGACTAATGATTTGATTTGATGACTAATGATTTGTCTTGATGACAATGCTATATAGGCATCGTGACCTTCAGTGGCTAATATTGGTGTTTAATAATGGTTTTGTATTAGCCTCATTATTCCTAACACAATGATTGAAGTATTGATAGTTTCGATTTAATATGAAGTAACCACATAATAGATGGATGGAACCTGCATGACTTATTCTTGGTGTATGCATTTGCATCTAGTGACATATATTATGATCATGAGGATGGCTTGATGAAACTTGGATTGATATTGTGATATCGTGATGATCTTAATATTGGTTCTGATATGGCATCTAAACTTTGATAAGTTGACTTAGTTGATTTGACTATACAATATTGTGATTTTGATCATATTGATTTGGAAAAGTATTATGTATGTGGACATCACTATATAAAGAAACCTCCTCGATCCATATATGTTTGCATTAACAATTATTTGGTGAAGGCAAGATGATGTGTTGATCCAAACCTCTACTTTAGAAGTGTTCCAAGGTTTGACTTTGATTTTGAATTTGGTTATATATATTGATGATCTACTCTTGACAAGAAATGAGCCTATGGTGATCTAACTAAAGAGGGAGATGGCTTTTGAAGCTCAAAATATTGAATCATGGCATGATGAATCAATTTCTGATGTTGGGAAAATAAAATCTATATTGCGAAGTTATTGAAGAATTATTGGAAAGTGGAAATGAAAATCATTGAACACACCGATTGAATTTCAAGAAGTTGTGAGGAGATATTGTTGAACCTGACCTAGAAACAGATAGTTGATTGAAGCGTTGATATTTTGTTTTGAACATCCATCCATATATATACATGATCTGCATATAACTTGAATGACTTCATGATTGAGCCACTTCATATACATTGAGTTGCCACCAAGAATTCTTTCAGATACTTGGATGGGATGATTGATTTTTTATCTAAGATACTCATTCTATGATATGTGACTTCTTGGATGTACCTATGATGATTAGGATTGTTACCGATGAGAGGATCACATTTGGATGTTGCCTTAGTATGAGATCTACCATGATATCTTCGATGAGAGGTCCATAGCATGATCGAGGTTGAGTATGATGTTGCTAGCATGACTATCCATGTGGTAGGATGAAGAATCTCCTTAGAGAGCATCTGAGTAGGATCTCGATATCACATGGATACATTATGATGAAAAAAAATGGGAACTGATTAGTAGAGGATCCCGCATATATATGGGATTGATTTACCTTCATATATTGAGACAATGATGTTATACGAGACAAGATTAGACATGTGTTTGGCACCTCCTTGAGAAGAAGGATGAATATGGTATCCTTTTATGATATATATATATATATATATATATATATAATATGATTGTTTATGTCTAATATGATATTTGATTTGATGACCTACATGAACAGGAGACAACTGCTATTGAGACATGATGATTACCATATATGAGAACGATGATATGTTTCTAATCTATAGAGACTGGGATTGATCAAGAACACTGAGCCATCTTTTCCTCCCTTGTCTGAGCTCCCAAGATGTGGAATTAAGATAGAGGGATATTGGGGTTGAGGGAACTCTAGACAATAGGTATCACCCTTATATGTTACCCATAGGATTGGAGTAGTACCTCACCCTATATTAGTCTTTGCAGAGCATACCACAATTGGCATCATACCCATAAGCAGGGCTTGTTGGGATTGCCCCTCCCCATCTAGAAAATGAGTTTAAGAGGCTTGGAGGTTTGTGATCCTTACCTCTTGGTAAGTCGAGTATCTTGTCCAAGCTTGGATTATGATGCAGTTGTTATACCACATGGCTATTGAGGGTCATTGTTGGGAAGATCAATAGGAAATAGGATGGGTTGAGTAGTAGCTCCCCTATATCACCTACTCAATATGGGGTCGTAGTAGTAGATCCCCCATGATATTTCGGGTTGAGATTGAGCTCCCCAATGTCGTTTCAGGTTGAGATGTGCACACTGTTGATATGCTTTTCGATGATGATGCAGGTTGTAGATATGAATCCCTGCCGATATTTCTGAGTAGTAGTCTGTTGACAGAGATTTTGGGTAGTAGCCCACTGACAAAGGTTCTGGGTAGTATCCTAATGAATAGAGAGTGGTAGCTTAGACTCCCCTCTGATGACAAATTATTGTTTTAGATTCGATAATATTCAACATATGAGAAGGGACATTCAAGAGATGTAGAGGAATGAGCAAGAGATGAATTGATATGATCAGTGATGATATGAGATGATGAGATACATGAGATTGGATATGATTTGATGACAAGACACACATGACATTATGTAAGTGGAATTATCCCTATTTGATAGGACATGTTAAAAATATTCAATTACATTTAAATTCCCATTTGAACATCTCACTTGATGGAGATAATGATTGCCTTGAATTCCTCTTTCGATAGGACCAAAATCGACCTAAATATCTCTCCATGCGACTAGGGGTTTAGAATTTCTGTAGAACAGAATTGACCCTAGTCACTCCCATCCCAGGCTTAAGGGAGAAACTGTGAAATATATAGTCACTCTCATGTCACCTCCTCCATGCGACTAGGATCTAAAAGATGAAATCTCATTCTTATGAATATACAGCTCAGTGGCCGCAGGGTTCTGTAGTTGATTACATACAAACATACTTTTGAGCATATACATTGTTGCCTTCATTTCATGGATGTTGTAGTTGTTTTGTGGGTTAGTTGCATAAATCAAGAGATGGATCATTGTACTCTATTTTTCTAAATTAATTGATGACAATCTAAGAAGAAGAATTTTCATGGGTTTTCCCCATAATGGGTTTTGCGCTAGTCTCCAACCAATCCTGGTGTCTCTATGTGTGAATGTTTTTCTTCTATTGTTCCTTTATGTTTTGTTTCATTGATGATGATGCTATTAATATTTTTAAATAGTTTCATATGATGATTAATAGTTATGTAAATATGAATAATGTTATGATGTTATGGGGTGAACTTAATGCGTTAATGAAGAAACACAATTTTTAAAGCAAAGAACAATATATCCCTATGAAAAATTAACAAGGACTAGAAAGAAATAAGTGATATCAAAATATGGATGCAACATACTTTCTAGAAATTTATACAATTCCCTTTTGAACAAATTAAACTCATTTCTAAGTTTTCAAATAAGTATAAGAAAAACAATAAAACAATCCAAAGTTTAATTTCAGATTTCCATGTTATCACATGTCAATTTCATCCAATTCATTTCTCAATTGTTACTCAAGTATATTCAAAATGGGTGAGTCACATCCAAATCCATGCACCACATATGTTACTCGACGTGGAGGATAAAGACTCTAAGGATGAAACATTTATTTTTAGAAAATTTTCTTTATTAGAGAAATCTTTATGATTTTCTATGTTGTTATTTTCCAAATAGACTTATATTGTTTTTCAAGTATTTATACAACATATTACGTTGGTGTAGAGTTCTAGAAATTGCAAAGACTCAGAACTACACTTTTTAATCAAATTTTGAATTTTCAACTATTTTGATGACCTATTTTAGAATAAAATGTGTCCTTGAGCTATGAGACTAACATCTGGTCATCTCTAATTCCTTAATGGATGCATCTAGTATTGTTCTTTAACTTGTGCATATTTGTTTTTGAATGAATATTTGATTATTTTGTTTGAACATTTCTTAGGATATGTTGCATTCTATATCTATTATCAGTAGAAGTTTATGAATTTTTAACTTCTATACATTCTTGTCTGATGATTGAAATCTAATATTCAAGAGATAGAATATTAATTGCTCTCATTGTCGAGATAGTGTTATTTCTCTATTTTTCTAGTTAATCCATGCATATTAATTCTAGAAAAACAAATGAAAATTAGTCTAGATAGGATGAAAATCTCATAAACATATTTTTGAGCTGTTTATATAGAAACACTCCCAAAACCTAGTTGTGTCTCTAGCTATACCTGAATTCCAACTATATTTAAATAAACGTGGTATTTCACATGATTTATTATGTTTGAATGAATCCCCTACCCCCCATCCTAAATATTTTTCAAATTGACCTCATCTAATCAGAAATTTGTTTATATTTTTGTTGATATTTGTAAATATTAAAATATGTCAAATATTTTCCCTAATGATTAAATTGTTTTATTTTTCATCTTCTTTACTTTTTTTTTTTGTTTAGTTTAGAACAAGCAACTGAGCCTTAGTTCCGGAGAGTATAAGACCATCTCAATGAAAAAGGATCTAATTAGGACTCTAATCGAGCCAACACTCACTTGTTGCAACGTGAATTCTTCCACATATCAATAGGTTTTTATATATGCATATGTATGAATGTCATTGTTTGACATGGTCGCCGAGGATCATTCTTATGGAAGAATGATTGCTTTATGTAAGTGAATGGCATGAAAATATTCTTGGTTTCAAGTTGGAAAGTAGCCCTAAAAGTTTTATGAGGTTAGTATCATGTGGATATGATTTTGATATTATGTTCTTATAACTATTCCTATGTTTATGTTCTAGACAAGAAATGTTGAAGGATACATCAATGGAATGAAAGCGGTGTGATCTATGGCATGTTGGGACAAGCATGGATAGTGGAAATAACCATAGACCTAGGACATTGGTTGTGGATGCACACGGTAAGGCATGGGAAAGATACTAGAGGAAATGTTTCATGATAAAGACAGTGTGGTCTTTGGATGTGTAATACTACTATTGTGTACATGTTGTACATGTTGTACTGTGTAGTATGTATTGTGTATTCAATGTATTGTGACATGTGTATTTGTTGTGTTGTATTGTGTGTACATGTATGTGTTGTGTTGTAGAATGTGGTCATGTGTACGAGTTGTGAAGGGAGTGGCTCTCAGGATCCATGGACGCTTTTGGTTGGGACAGGATCTCTGGGTCCCTATGATAAATTAGGTTCCCTAGAGGCTATGGGTTGGATCATTGTAACAGCTTGGGTTCCTTGGATGTTGTAGTTTGAGATAGTAGTCCTTAAAGCCCTGGACAACTTGGGAAGAGATCAATCTTGAGTTGTTGATACTAAGGGTAGAGGTGGTATAGTCTCTGGATACCCTTTTTGTTAATATTGAGGGTAGAGTTAATATAGTCTTTGGATACCCTTGTTGTTGATATTGAGGATAGAGGTGGTATAGTCTATGAATACCTTTGTTTTTTATATTGAGGTTAGAAGCGATAGAGTCTTTGGATACCCTTGTTGTTGATATTGAGAGTAGAGGTGGTATAGTCTATGGATGCTTGTGTTACTGATACTGCATATGGAGGAGAAGAGAAGGCATTGGGAATTTGTCGTGTTTGGGCAATCGATTCAATGCGTTTACAAAAAGGACAAAGAACAAAGGAAGAATCAAAGAACAAATTAAAGATAAGTATCAATATTATATTTCGGTTTTTAATTTCAAAATTATGGACATAATCTGGAATTATGATTTATGATGGTTGATTTTTGAGCTAACTGTATGTGATATGTTTATACATGATGATTTTATGAGGGAGATAATTTGATGTGTTGTGATAAGAACTAAATAGAATTGCATGTTTCCACTTATTGACGAGCTATCAATGAGTTGTGACAAGAACTAAATAGAATTGCAAGTTTCCCCTTATTAACGAGCTATCAGTGAGGTATGATTTGAATTTATTACAATTCCTTTGGAGTATAATGTGAATTATGTGTTTGACATAGGAAAGAATGGAAATTCCTAGGTTGGGGTGGTTGGAATTGTCTACAAGAGGCTTAGTAGCAATATCAAAAGGTATTGGAACATGCAAAAGTATGTTGGTAAAGAATTCATGGGCAGGGTCATTGTGGGACACTGGTACACAGTAGTATCCATTGAATTCCATAATCATGCTATGACTGGTATGATGGTTTTGAGGTAGGGATATGCCTTGGTTTTTGGACCTTCCAATGTGAGGAAACCTTTCTCAAGGGATGGATCACCCGAGGAACTGGGAAGTGGGGAAGGGTATGTTGGGGAACTTGGAAGGTGAGTGATTGCATGAAACAGGGTAATCGGATTTCCTAAAGGACTAGGAAGTAGGGAAGGGAAGGTTGGGGAATAAATTTGTTTTGGTCAATAACATTCCTAGATGGAATCATAAGCACATTGGGAGTGTGCCAAAAAACAATTAGTCAGTAACTGTTCACTGAGAGAAAAAGTAGTGCAAGGATTTTAGTGTTGGACATTGGAGGAAGACTTTGATCTTAGCAGTGGATTATGGACTTCCTAGGAAGGAGGTGAATCCTAGTACTAATTTTGAGGGTGGAGGTGTGAGCCTATGGATTCACTTGTCATTGAAGAAAACATTGTATCCTTTTATTTGTTGGATGAAGAAATGTGCATATTTATATTTGTTTAAATATTGTATCAAGTTTTATTTATAAAGCTACAAAAGCAGTATGTTTGTCATATTTTTAGTAATTGTCATTGTAAATACTGCATCGATTTGTGTTTATAAAGATCCATAAGCAGTATGTTTTGTTGGTAATAGGTATCATAGAACATTGGGGTCATGGGACACATATTCTAAGATGAATAGAGGGGAAAACATCACATTACGTTCACTTGTGGTTAATTAATGGTGATGGAAATTGGCATTGCCATTGGTAAAAGGAAAAAGGAAATAAATGGAAATTAATTAATATAATGAAGGAAAATAGGAGAAAAGGGAGATGAAGGGACATGAATATGCATGCAAGGGAATTTTTAGAGAAAATAAAGGAAAATGAAAGAAAAGAGGAAAGGAAAGGAAGAGACATGACTAGACATCAAAGATAAAACGGCATATGAGAAGTAGCTGACAACTTTCACTCAACTTTTGACTAGTTTCAGAAATCAAACTCCAAGAGGAGAGAGAGAGAACTTGGACACAAGCAAACAAGCAAGCAAAGAATAAGCAAGGAAATAAAGGGAACGAGAGAGGAATTTTGTACAATAGCGAGTAGGGACAAAAAATAGTTGTGGATTTACAGATAAAAATGTGCATGTGTGATTCAGCATGCTCGAATTTGAAAGCATGGTACATGCAATTGTTTGATGTAGCTAGTAAGAGAGGAAAGTAAGCCTTCTGGATCATTCTTTGATGAATTTAATGAGATATCTTACATATATTCATTTATGACTTGTAGGTGCCATGCTTACCAAGTGTTTGCAAAAATCATTTCATGTATTTTCCAATTTTGGAGCAGGAGTAGATCCTGGAATTAAGTATACAGACATACATACCTTGTTGATAAAGTTTTGGGAGGTTCTTGGCAGATCTAGGCAGTTGGCCTAATGATTAGCCCACAAATCCAGAACTGGGTTTCTAGCCACACCCTTTGAACTGGGAGATCTTGGTTGCAACCATACAAAGGAAGGTGTGTGCATGAAATTGGAGCTTTCCAATTGCGTGCACATCTTGGCATGCATGTGGCTGGGATGTAGAGTCAGGAAAAAGTTAGTTCCAATGTTGGGCAAGGTCATCAAAAAATGTTGTCTAGTATATGAGTGATATGGTGCTTCAAGCAGGTTGCAATATGTTTCCGGTTAATAGACCCCACTTCCATAACTGGAACTTAGATGTTGGGTCATGTCATAGTAACTCTCAACTCATGTTACCCTAGAGAGCTAGTAAAATCCATTAAATGTGGGTTGGGGTGGTTACAACTAACCAAAACTATGTCAATGACATAGTGAACTTTCATATTTGAAACTACGCTAATTAGAACCTCTTTTAACTCATTAATTACTTTCACTTCTGATCCCTATAGTTGAATGATGTGCATTGGACATGTTAGTGTTAGTATTTGAAATCCTTCCACCAGTGATAAAAAATTCTCTTACAAAGTGGTCTTAGGGTGTCAAAGTCAAATTTTGTCATTTCAGTGAGTCTTCAAGTAAAATTTGGTCACTAGGTATTAGGTCTAGGATTTGTTTTCACTCCTTTCAAAGTTTTCCAAGTGTTAGTCCATGTCATCATTTGGCTGAGTGTACAATCATTAAAAGAGTTGTCATCATCATTTCAGGTTCCAATGGGTCATTTTACACCTTGTTCGTGCTTCAGTTGTACTTGGGTAAGGCTCATTTCCCTCTCCTAGGGTTTTGAAGATATTTTTTCTTGGATGGTTAAATCATCAACAAAACTTGTATCTTGATACTCATACACTTTCTCTTATCCTTAATATACTTTCTTAAGCACTTCCGATGACTGATATCCCTCAAATTCATCATTTTCCCACAAACCCTAGCTTATTGCTACAATTTGACAATTTTCTAGGCTAGGCCTGTGTTTTGCCCTTTTGGACCCCTTCCCCTGACTCAATATTTGAAATTCCAATTTCCCCTACTTCCTAACATCCCTCTCTATTTTCCAAAATTTTCTCAAGAATTTAGAAGCCCCTTATCCCCTTCATTTCCCTTCATTTCTTACAAATCCCCTATTCCACATATCGGGATAGGTTTTATTAAAATGATGTTTCTGAGAAATAGAAGATGAATTTGACACAAGTGAGAGAGGTTTTTGTCCATCATTGACCCAAGAAGAAAAAACTCTTTCAGATTTTACATAGGTTCCATGGTTTGGGAGAAATGTCAAAAACATCATTTGCCTCAGGAGGGTTGATGTACCTCTGGAGTGACCTTAGTAAAATCATTTTTTCTTCCTTGATGGAATGATCAAATGACTTTCTTGATGCATCAACTAATCATCAGAAACAAATATCTTTCCAATGAGCGATCATGACCTCAATTTCGATTTGAGGAAGACCTTCAAACGTTGACTGCAATAGCACTATGCATTTTGGCAGCCTCATTCTACACATTTTGACCAGTCTTGGGAGATTGGAATTTGGATAGGGAAAATGAACTCCAAACTGAAAAATTCAAGATGTTCTAGAAAGTAGACTCGACAAGATTTCCAACGAGCTATCCCGCACCCAATTTGGACACCAATAAGGCCTTAAAAAGTGGTCTACGAAAAGGCACTATGCATCTAGGAGGCATTGCGCACCTGACAGTGTTTTCTTTTGTAAAATTGCACAGGCACTGCGCATCTGGGAGGTGTTTCACACCTATGTGAGGCATTGTGCATCTGCCCAGCCAAGCTCAA
This sequence comes from Pinus taeda, assembly GCA_000404065.3. Classification (NCBI taxonomy): domain Eukaryota; kingdom Viridiplantae; phylum Streptophyta; class Pinopsida; order Pinales; family Pinaceae; genus Pinus; species Pinus taeda. The sequence continues at coordinate 119,441 of APFE031625686.1, read as the reverse complement.
AACTTTCCCAAACTTCTAATTCACTTCAAAATCTTCATTTTCTCCCTCTAAACAAGTAAGTACATTAATCTTATCTTATGTAGTAGGGTTTGGTTTGCTAATCTTGGTATTTAGCATTTTTAAAATTAAAACCCTAGATTCTAGGGGGAAATCTTAGTTTTTCTCATCTCTCCATTGTTTTTTTTATTTACCCTATCATTTCCATTATTCCCTAAACTAAAGCCCATTCCCATTTACATATTTCCTAAACCCCATTCCCCTCGTACATTTTCCCCATTCCCACTTACACTCTCTCCAAACCCTACAAATCCTATTCAAATCACCAAACCCTACCCATTCTCCCCAAAAACGTACTCATCCCTAAAAATCTCTTCATACTCATCTTCATTCCATTCCTCCACCCTGTTTTCACTATATTATTCACTAATATAACCACAAGGGTTCACATCCACAAAAAGCAATGGAAAGAGACAGTGAGTATGAGTTTGAAGAAGACACCCTTAATGACAGTTCCAAGGAGAGAAACATACAACAAAGGAAGCCTCATAAAGGAGCAAGGATTATCAAAGAGGAGCCCACTAGTTTTAGGGAGTTACAAGCTTGTCCACTTGCCATTTATTGATTTAAACACCAAGCATGCTTTGATTTTTGTGAGATGATAGAAAGAGTCAAATTTCATCATGAGTTGGCTAGGTTATTTGTGACACATTTGCACAATAATGAAGTAACCCTTGCCGGAATAGCATTCACAATATCACCAGCTGTCATCTCAGAGGCTACAGGTATTCTAGATGTGGGTGAAAATTGGAACAAAGGTCAGGATATTGATAGGGAGTACTATGAGCCTTACATCAAGGCTAGATACAAAGACAAAATGAAGAGAGTATTCCCCTTCAAGTTTTTGGAAGACATGTTTGCTCCATTGATGAAAATAATTATCAAGTACTTCACTTGTGAAGGTAGGTTCTCCCAGTTGTATGCCTACCACATTAGACTTCTCATGCATTTCACTAGAGTAAGAATGATGAATATCCCTTACTTCATGTTTAGAAACATTGAGAAAATGGCACATATTGTAAAGAGGAAGCCATATCCCCAGCAGTTGAACAACATTTTCCATTACTCTTTGATTAAAATCATTTTTTTACATCAGTTGAACTTTCTTAACATGCCATGGGAGACTTTCATTTATCATGAGATGTTCAAAGGCCCACAAATACTTTCATCAGTACCTCATGAAGAAGGTGAACCTTCAAACCATGAAAAAGTCAAAGATACTAAAACTATTGGAGTGCCAGTGTTTGTGACATATAAGAGGGTCACTAGGAAACTTTTTGCAGCTGTTAGGCAAGTATTATCTCCACAAGGTGTGGAAGGGGTCTTGTCTTCATCATCAAGCCATAGGCAAATGCTATCTCCACAAGGTGTGGAAGGGTCTTTGTCTTCTTCTTTAGAAAAACAGGTACAGGTTCAGCAGCAAAGCAAGGGAAAAAGTAAGGGCAAGAAAAAGATGTAAGAGAAGGATCTCAGTGATGAGCAGGAAAGAGATTTCAACCCTATTGTTCACGAGGAGCCACAATAGCATTTCATTCATCATGGAGTTGACATTATTGATTTGGAAGCTCAGGATCCAAAGACTGTCAAAGACATGATAATAAAGGAACAAGAGGCTGAAATACAATCCTTGTTAGATAACTTAGAGAGAGATAAGTTCATCATAAGATATTTGGAACAGGAGAACAAGAAACTGAGTGACAAAAAAGTCCCCATGGAGCTAGAAATAGTCAAAGTAACTAGGCAAATTATCAAGGAGGCTAATGTTCCATTGACCCCTATTGAGCAAGAGATTGAGAATGATAGGGAAACAAGGCTTGAGAGGGTCAACATACACCTTTAGGGGCTGATTGAAAAGGCCAATAGGGATAAGAAGATGCTTCGCCACATGGACTACCACTACATGACCCACAACAAAATCTGCAACATAATGATGAGGAAGCTTAAGGATAGGTTGAGGAAGGCCTTAAAGAGAAAAAAGGAGAAAGATAAATTGAAAATCTTGGCTGAATCCCCACTATCCCATCAAAGCAGCTAATGGTGGTGTCCCATGCCAAATCTGGGCAATTTTTGATGATTTTTTGTCTTTTTCAAATTTTGAAATTTGAAAACAGGAAATTGGCCTCGGTGGCGCTGCGCTTTTCCCTGGAGCACTTGTTGGAGGAAAGGCTTATATATTTGGATTTAGCGTGGTGAGAGCATTCATCCTTGAATGTTTCAACAATTTTGGAGCAAAAATAGGTCACCAAAAGGTCAAAAAACTACCAAAAAATGACCTCTCTACCTCTTTTTGGACACACAAAAGCAGCCTTGGGAGATTTTAGTTTTGAGGGGGGAAATAACCTCCAAATGCAAGCATTCAAGATGTTCCAAAAACTAGACAGGAATACCTTTTCAATGAGCTATCTTGGGCTCAATTTTTCCAAGGGGAAGGCCTGAAAAGGTGGGTGGAAAGAGGTGTTATGCATCTGGCCAGTGGCGCTACCATTGGGCCAGTTTGCGAGAAAATCAAATTTTTGCCTACTTTCACTGCAAGTTGACTTTCTCTCTCTTTATGGATGATTTTATGATTGTCATTAATTCCTTGGTATGTAAATGTAATAGTGAAATGATCTTAGAGGGTAGATTCATCAGTTTGAGGTGGTTTGGGGATCAATGAATCAGTTTCCATGCTTATAGAGGCAAGTTGTTCCACTACCTATATTCCCATTCCCTATTTGGAAATGGTTGTAACAGCTCCTTTTCTCTTGGATTTGACCCTTGATGGTTAGCATAGGTGGTTTTATGTCTATATTATTTATTTTTTCTATCATTAGCAAAGGTTGGACTCTCTTGGATGCTCTGAGCTACATTGTACACCTTTATCAACAGTTTGGCAAGGAAATAAACCAGGATTTGCAACTATTTTTATGGGATACTTGTGGTATGGTGTTTTTGCATGGTTTATTCTTCTATTATCAGTTTGTCTCATGTTTTATGTATGCCACAATCTAATTCATTTCTTCTAGCTGGATGATATCAAAATAGATAGGTAGAATTCATTATTTACAGTGCTCTGCCTTGGGAAGCCATTCAGTTTTCCATGTTTTCTACTGTTTGAGAAGGATACATGATCTTTGCATGCCCTCCTTAGCTCCTCACCAGTCTTAGACCTACCACCTCACTCAATTTCAAGTGCCAAAGCACCTACCTACCTCGCCCCATAGAACACCCTACATCCTGACTTGATTTTCTAGACCCAAAACTGCCTGCTCCATTTGATCCAACAACAAAACCAACAAAATCAATCAAAAACCCTAGAGCTACTATACCTAGCCTAAAATCCATATCTGATCTAATCATCTTGACTGAGATTCATAAAGAGAGAGCCCTCTCCCGACCTGGTAGGGCTAGCTACCACGTTAAGCGTGGTTTGTGGTTACCCTAGAATTGCCTCCCTTCAGCCTGAGGTCAATCTAGGCTCTAACATAGTGGCAACCATACTAGGGAACGCAGTATTATGTTCCTCAATAAAATGTATCAAGTTTAGATATGATTATTGATGGTGGACAATGATCAGTGTCCGGACGGATGAAATCATTCACCTGCCCACTCCAAATCAGTTTCGAGATTATTCCAAGGACTCCTTTGGAGGATGAACCTAACTAGTAGAAACATGAAAGGACAATATGGAAAAATCAGGTATTCAAGTTGGAATTTTATCCAAGACATTATGTTCTTTGTTATAAATTATTTCTTCTCTTTTCCCGAGAATGTCAAGAAAGCTTTAAAAGGTATATTGTATTTGAGACAAGATCCTAGACCTGCATTTGATTCTTTCCCTTTGAATATTGTGAATACAAAATGTTAGCACACCTTTGATCTTGATCAAGACCCTTCTTCTGAAATTTATGATGATCGTCTTCAAACTAATGAGCCTCAAGAGACCAAGATTGATTCTACACCTTCTGTACATATTCCTATACCTTGTAAAATTCCACATAGATACAAGCCTCTGATTTTACCTCCTATATCCCATCCTTTCCCTAAAAACCATTACCTATATCTACCAAGATTTGATGGTAACTGTGACAACATCATTTCTGAGAGACATGTATTGAACTTTGAGCCTTTTCCCGACCTTTTTGAAGTTGATGAAGAGGATGTCAGTATTAGGCTTTTTACTCTTTCTTTGCAAGGCAAAGTCAAGAGTTGGTTCAAAACCCTGCCTGATGTGAGCATCTCAGATTCCCAGCAGTTCATCAAAGTTTTCCTCGACATGTGGGTGGTCAGACAGAACCCTTTCTTGATTCTAGAAGAGTATAACCATCTAAAAAGACTGCCAAGAGAGACAGTGCAACAATTTTTTGCCAAGTTCAACCAAGTCTATTTTTCAATGCCTGCTAATCTAAGGCCTTCTCCTAGATCCACTCTCTTACGCTACCTGTAAGCCTTTGATCCAGAAATGGGGTTTTAGTTGATAGAAAGGAACCTTGCAACACTTGAAGAGATGAAAAACAATGCAATAGGTGTAGAGGCTAATTTGTTGATCAAAAGGGAAAAGTTAAAAGAAGAAGAGACGAAGAACATAGATCTAGAGGAATCGACATCTTTAGAGGTAAAGCTCGATATTTTGGTAAGTGTAGTGGAAGAAATGATGCAAAAGCTCACCAAAAGAAATGGGTATGATGTTCAAGACCATGGTTCGTTGATTGAAGAAAAACAAGTTGTTGGTCCAAAACATTTTCTTTCTTATCCCAATTGTCATAGCCATGAGAATGATTGTTTTATAGATCATCTTGGAGAATAGAGATCCGTTGATGTGACATTTATGCTTGATGATGTGTTTTATACTGATGATCTTCCTAATTTTGATCAGTATGATGATGATTATGTTCTTCAAACAAAAGCTAGTCTTGCAGACAAATCAATAGCTCGTTTGTGGAAGGAGGAAGATCACTTTCAGTGGCTCAAATACAGTGATCAACCGATGCATATCAGCTGTGGAAGTGAGGAGGAAAGTGTAGCAAATTTTGAAGTAAGTGAAGGATCTTTGCCTTTTTGTTTTACCTCGTTTCATTTCATCAAAGACAACTTTCATGCAATCAGAAATCAACCGTCGATAAGTTTTGATCTGGACCATCTTGAGGGAAATGAAATCCTTGTTCAAGACTTCTCATATCCAAATTTGCAGCTTCCAAATTCCATTTAATGTCAAGTTTCAGATGAAGACATGGAAGTTGGAACATATGATCAAATGATGCAAGATGATTTTGTACCATTCGTTTTGAAACATTTCAGTTTTTGAAGGGAATTTCACATAATATATCTTCAAAAGAGCAACCAGTAGAAAATCATACAATCCCATTGGAACCAATAGAAAATGGGTTGCAATAGTATTTTCAATTTTTTCACGATCCAATAGCTGATGTGTTGGACGATATTTGCAGTCAAAGTCCTTCTCCAGTAGCTATCTATGAGCTTGAAAAAGGTATTGATACAAACTTGATCTGGCAGTCGGTTTCTTTGTCATTTTCAACAGGAGTCTTGTCTCAAAGATCAGATGAAAGTTTGCATTCATGGTATGAGGAGAAGCAAAGTAATCCATTGGATGAGCTAAGACCCAGTGCACATAAATTTCAAGATCCTTATGCAGTATTTTTGGAGTCAAATAGAGCATCCATATTATTCAATCTGGGAAAATTTGGATATGTTTACAAGTTTTCATGGGAGTTGCATTGCAGTGGTTTTCTCTTCTTTCTCAGAAACAAGCACTTACGGAGAATTCAAACAGAAGCTAGAATGCTTACTTGGTTGCATTGGTTGTTTCATTTCACTTGATAAGGTGATGAATGAAACAATTAGAGTAGGTTTTATTGAATAAAGTCCATTTTGAGCATCTTTTCTAGTTTTTCAATTGTGTTTAAGTATTGAGTTAGTTTCAAGTCATTTTGAGTCTTTGAGTCATCAGTATTCAGTTATGTAATTTTAGCTTGAGTTTTTGACTCCATGCCTAATGGATAAGGCTACTTGGTCTACGGTGTTCTTGGCACCTCCAAGGAGCTACCATCCCCAATGGAGCCAATTTTAGTATCAGTCTTTGAAAGCCTTCCACCAGTGATCAAAGATGCTCTTACAAAGTGGTCTTAGGGTGTCAAAGTCAAATTTTGTCATTTCAGTGAGTCTTTAAGTAAAATTTGGTCACTAGGTATTAGGTCTAGGATTTGTTTTCACTCCTTTCAAAGTTTTCCAAGTGTCGGTCCATGTCACCATTCGACTAATTGTATCATCATTCAAATAGTTGTCTTCATCATTTCAGGTTCCAATGGGTCATTTTACACCTTGTTCGTGCTTTAGTTGTACTTGGGTAAGGCTCATTTCCCTCTCCTAGGGTTTTGAAGATAATTTTTCTTGGATGGTCAAATCATCAACAAAACTTGTATCCTGATGCTCATAAACCTTCCCCTATCCTTAATATACCTTCTTAAGAACTTCCCATCACTGATATCCCTCAAATTCATCATTTTCCTACAAACCCTAGCTTATTGCTACAATTTGACAATTTTCTAGGCTAGGACCGTGTTTTTCTCTTTTGGACCCCTTCTCCTCACTCAATATTTGAAATTACACTTTCCCCTACTTTCTAACATCCCTCTCTATTTTCCAAAATTTTCTCAAGAATTTAGAAGCCCCTTATCCCCTTCATTTCCCTTCATTTCTACAACTCCCCTATTCCACATATCAGGATAGGTTTTATTCAAATGATGGTTTTGACGAATAGAAGATTAATTTCACAAAAGTGAGAGAGATTTTTGTCCATCATTGACCCAAGAAGAAAAAACTCTTTCATTTTTTACACAAGTTCCATGGTTTGGGAGAAATGTAGAAATCATCATTTGCCTCGGGAGGGTTGATGCACCTCTGGAGTGACCTTGGTAAAATCAAATTTTATCCTAGTTGGAATGACCAAATGACTTTTTAGATGAGTCAAATCATAAGTAAACACCAATATATTTCCAATGAGATATCATGAGCTCAATTTGGAGTTGAGGAAGACCTTCAAAAGTTGACTGCAACAAAAATATTCATTTTGGCAGCCTCATTCTACACATTTTGACCAGTCTTGGGAGATTGGACGTTTGACAGGGAAAATGAACTCCAAATTGAAAAATTCAAGATGTTCTAGAAATTAAACTTGACAAGATTTCCAACGAGCTATCTTGCGACTAATTCAGACATCGGGAAGGCCTTAAAAGGTGGTATTAAAAAATGCATTGCGCATCTGGGAGGCATTGCGCACTTGGCAATGTTTTCTTTTGTAAAATTGCACAGGTGTTGCGCACCTGTGTGAGGCATTGCACATCTGCCCAGCCAAGCTCAATACTTTCCCAAGTTTCCAATTCACTTCAAAATCTTCATTTTCTACCTCTAAAAAGGTAAGTAATTGATCCTATCTTATGTGTTAGGGTTTGGTTTGCTAATCTTGGTATTTAGCATTTTTAAAATTAAAACCCTAGCTTCTAGGGTGAAATCCTAGTTTTTATCATCTCCCATTGTTCTATTTATTTACCCTATCCTTTCCATTATTCCCTAAACTAAAACACATTCCCATTTACATATTTCCTAAACCCCATTCCCCTCATACATTTTCCCCATTCCCACTTACACTCCCTCCAAACCTTACAAACCCTATTCACATCACCAAACCCTACCCATTCTCCCAAAAAACCTACTCATCCCTAAAAATCTCTTCATACTCATCTTCATTCCATTCCTCCACCCTGTTTTCACTCTATTATTCATTAATATAACCACAAGGGTTCACAGCCACAAAAAGCAATGGAAAGAGATAGTGAGTATGAGTTTGAAGAAGACACCCTTAGTGACAGTTCCAGGGAGAGAAACATACAGCAAAGGAAGCCTCATAAAGGAGGAAGGATTATCAAAGAGGATCCCACTAGTTTTTAGGGAGTTACAAGCCTATCCACTTGCCATTTCTTGCTTTAAACACTAGGCATGCTTTGATTTTTGTGAGATGATAGAAAGAGTCAAATTTCATCATGAGTTGGCTAGGTTATTTGTGACACATTTGCACAATAATGAATTAACCGTTGCCGGAATAACTTACACAATATCACCAGATGTCATCTCAAAGGCTACAAGTATTCCAGATGTGGGTGAAAATTGGAACAAAGGTCAGGATATTGATAGCAACTACTATGAGCCTTACATCAAGGCTAGATACAAAGACAAAATGAAGAGAGTATTCCCTTTCAAGTTTTTGGAAGACATGTTTCCTCCATTGATGAAAATCATTATCAAGTGCTTCACTTGTGAAGGTAGGTTCTCTCGGTTGTATGCCTACCACATTAGACTTCTCATGCATTTCACTAGAGTAATAATGATGAATATCCCTTACTTCATGTTCATAAACATTGAGAAAATGGCACATATTGTAAAGAGGAAGCCATACCCCCAGCATTTGTATAGAATTTTCCATTACTCTTTGATTAAGATCATTGTTCTACATCAGTAGAACTTTATTAACATGCCATGGGAGACTTTCATTTATCATGAGATATTCAAAGGCCCATAAATCCTCTCATTAGTACCTCATGAAGAAGGTGGACCTTCAAACCATGAAAAAGTCAAAGAGACTGAAACTGTTGGAGTGCTAGTGTTTGTGACATATAAGAGGGGTACTACGAAACTTTTTGTAGCTGCTAGGCAAGTATTATCTCCACAAGGTGTGGAAAGGGTCTCGCCTTCATCGTCAGGCCACAAGAAAATGCTATCTCCACAAGGTGTGGAAGGGGCTTTGCCTTCTTCCTCAGCAAAACAGGTACATGTTGAGCAACAAAGCAAGGGAAAAAGTAAGGGCAAGAAAAAGATGCAAGATAAGGATCTTCGTGATGAGCAGGAAAGATATTTCAACCTTGTTGATCATGAGGAGCCACAGTAGCATTTCATTCATCATGGAGTTGACATTATTGATTTGGAAGCTTAGGATCCAAAGACTGTCAAAGACATGATCATAAAGGAATAAGTGGCTGAAATACAATCCTTTTCAGATAACTTAGAGAGAGCTAATTTCATCATAAGATATTTGGAATAGGAGAACAAGCAACTGAGTGACAAACAAGTCCTCATGGAGCTGGAAATAGTCAAAACAAACAGGCAAATTATCAAGGAGGCTAATGTTCCATTGACCCCTATTGAGCAAGAGATTGAGAACGATAGGGAAACATGACTTGAGAGGGTCAACATACACCTTGTGAGGCTTATTGAGAAGGCCAACAGGGATAAGAATATGCTTCGCCACATGGCCTACCACTACATGACTCGCAACAAAATATGCAACATAAGGATGAGGAAGCTTAAGGCTAGGTTGAGGAAGGCCTTAAAGAGAAAAAAGGAGCAAGATAGGTTGAAAATCTTGGCTGAAGCCTCATTCACCCATAAAAGCAGCTAATGGTGGTGTCCCATGCCAAATCTAGGCAAGTTTTGATGATTTTTTGTCTTTTTCAAATTTTGAAATTTTTAAAATAGGAAATTTTCCTAGATGCGCAGCACCAGCGGTTTTCCCTGGAGAACTTGTTGGAGGAAAGGCTTATATATTTGGATTTAGAATGATGAGAGAATTCATCCCTGAAAGTTCAGCAATTTTGGAGCAAAACTAGGTCACCAAAAGGTTAGAAAACTACCAAAAAATGACCTCTTTGCCTCTTTTTGGACACACAGAAGCATCCTTGGGAGATTTCAGCTTTGAGGGGGCAAATGACCTCCAAATGAAACAATTAAAGATGTTCCAAAAACTAGATAGGAGGAACTTTCCAATGAGCTATTGTTGGATCAATGCTTCTAAGGGGAAGTCCTCCCAAAGTGGGTGGAAAGCAGAGCTGCGCATCTAGCCAGTGGCACTGCACATTGGGCTAGTTTGCCAGAAAATCAAATTTTCACCTACTTTCACTACAAGTTGACTTTCTCTCTCTTCGTGGATGATTTTATGATTTTAATTAATGCCTTGGTATGTAAATTTAATAGTGAAATGATCTTAGAGGGTAGATTCATCAGTTTGAGGTGGTTTGGGGATCAATGAATCAGTTTCCATGCTTATAGAGGCAAGTTGTTCCACTGCCTATATTCTTGTTCCCTATTTGGAAATGGTTGTAACAACTCCTTTTCTCTTGGATTTGACCCCTAATGGCTAGCATAGGTGGTTTGATTTCTATATTATGTATTTTTTCTATCATTAGCAAAGGTTGGACTCTCTTGGATGCTCTGAGATACATTGTACACCTTTATCAGTAGTTTGGCAAGGAAATAAACCAAGATTTGAAACTATTTTTATGGGATACTTGTGGTATGGTGTTTTTGCATAGTTTCTTCTTCTGTTATCAGTTTGTCTCATGTTTTCTGTATGCCACAATCTAATTCATTGCTTCTAGTTGGATGATATCAAGATAGATAGGTAGAATTCATTGTTTACAGTGCTCTACCTTGGGAAGCCATTCAGTTTCCCATGTTTTCTACTGTTTGAGAAGGATACATGATCTTTGCATGCCCTCCTCAGCTCCTCACCAGTCGTAGACCTACCATCTCACTCAATTTCAAGTGCCAAAGCACCTACCTACCTCGCCCCATAGAGCACCCTGCATCCTAACTTGATTTCCTGGACCCAAAACTGCCTACTCCATTTGATCCAGCATCAAAACCAACAAAATCAATCAAAAACCCTAGAGCTACTATACCTAGCCTAAAATCCATATCTGATCCAGTCATCTTGACTGAGATTCATAAGGAGAGAGCCCTCTCCCGACCTAGTAGGGATAGCTACTAGGTTAAGCGTGGTTTGTGGTTACCCTAGAATTGCCTCCTTTCAGCGTGAGATCAATCTAGGCTCTAACATGACATTTAGCCATTGTTGCATTCAATTTCTTACACATAGTGTAGGGAATAACATTTTATGGTTCCTCAAAGTAAACCAATCAAATATGAATGTTACGATGAATATCTCAAAATTCAACAAAAAAGAGGTGTTAAATATTTTTATTTTTACCAATCAAAGTAATATTTATTGTCAATGTTTACATATCTCTTCCTTTTTTTCTAGAGAAAAACACTAATATATTATTTGTATAAAATAATATTAAACGTTGAGGCATTCCAATGGCCATAACCCAAAAATATTGTTGAATTATAAATGTCAGTTATATATATATATACAAAAAAACCATTTGATCAGGTGTCATATAAATTATGTCAAAAAACCTCAAAGTGAAGGTCATAATAAGGATATAGTATCATAGAGTATGTGAGAAGTACATAAAAACAATAGTGAATTTGTGATTAGCCTCATGGGTTGAGAGAATATTCTTTGTTGCCATCGTATTTAACTTGTGTAATCTTCTAGCTACTTTGGTCCATTTTAAATCCACACTTAGACTGTTTATTTTATTAGTTGTTCCTACATTGGTAGATATGATCAAATGAGATAGCATTAAAAGAAATGAGTATTGAAATAGTTCTTTGGTATATAGGTAGAAAAGTATAGTGTGTGAGTTTGGTAGTCCCTTTTGTCTAGCCAATAACAATCTTGGAGTCTCCATAAATGTGCAAATAAGTTATGTTTTTTAATAGGGAAAGTTACATTAAGAGCTTTAGAGTAAACAATTAAACATAGTTGTTTGTGGCTCTCATGGCATTACAGGAAAATATGAACTAATTAGAATATTAAATTAAAAGTATACTTCTTTCTCCACCAATAGGAGGTGATGAATGTGAGGCTCCATCAAAAAATCCCCATGGTGAGTTGCACGTGTTTTCTACCTCTATAGGGGGAGAGTAGGTCCTCAAAAGAGAGTGAACAAAGAGGCATCCTTGTAGAAATAAACCTTGAAGAACAACACAATTTTAGGAGGCTTCTTGGTTCTTAAATATGGCTTGGTTACATTCAAGCCAAATACCCCACACTATAATCAATGGAGGGCTTCAAATGTTTTGGGGTGCTTAACCTAGATCCATGCTTTTAAGAAATATTCCACTGTATCACCTCGCAAGGTATAGGCTTGTCCTTTTCATCCTTGAATTTATTTCCAAAACACTTCGAAAAAAGGAAAAACAACAAAGAGATGCTTAATATTTCCTAATTTTGAAGGTAAGGAGGACAACAATTAGGACTAATGAAAGATTTTTTTTGTAGGATATCTCAAGTAGGAACTTGTTTCTTAGAATAAGTCATGTGAACATCTTAGATTTTGGAGGGAATTTGAATTTCCAAATAATTTATCCCCACAAAGGGGCTTCTTGAGGTCTACAAAGTTGAGTTAAGAAAGGGTATTATACTTTAGGATAATAATCCCATAAAGGATTTGGGGTCTAGATTAAAAAATCTTCATAATCGGTAACTTTTACCAAGGGATGAACCAAATCGTTTCTGTAATTCCACCATTCATTTTCCCAAAATTCTTAATTTTTCAACTCTTCGATGGTTCAACGTCCTTGAAAGTCTGATTGAATGTTCCAAATAGGTATTTTATTTAGAGTAAAGAATACCCTTTCATTTAGGTACTAGATCATACGAGCAGGGAGGAGGTGGTTCCTTTGAATCCCTATCTAGGGGTATTTTCCAATAAGGATGCTTGATCTACTTCTGATTATCCATCTCAGAACATGAACAATGATAGGGAAATATTTAGTCAATGATTATAAATAACTAAGCCTGAAAGAGGTCTTCTAATTAATGCTCTAATCCAATCCAAAATGGGTGTAGGAGAGATATACTTCTGAAACATAACCTAAGCCCACAAACCATTTCCTTGAATCAATTACCAAACATTTTTTATAGCAAGAGATTTTGAAATCCATCCAATTTTATTAGCCACCGCCCACCTAACATTTTCAGAATTGCTATGAAAGACTCGGAAGTTAGGGTGAAGGACCTTTTTCCATCTTTCATTTCCAAAAAATTATAAAGAATTTGTTTAATTCAGTGGAGGATTACTGAAGGGGTCTAAGCAAGAGAAGCCCAATAAATTGGTATAGCCTCCATAATAACTTTGCACAAAACTAATATTCCCACTCTAAAGAGCCATATATTGCACCAAGTGCAAATACGAAGATCAATTTTCACCAAAAGTTAGGACCAGTATTATTTTTTGTAGGTATTGGGATTTAGATGAAACCTAAATATTTGAAGGGGGCTCCCAGATTTTCTAAATATTTTACAAAATTCCTCCTAACTCTATCCTTATCCTCCTCATCAAATTCATTTGCAAACAAGGTAGATCTTCCTTGATTGATTTTCATTATTGAAGAAATAGAGAACATGACCAAAGTTTCTTGAATAACCTCACATTTCATAAATCATCATTCAAGAAAATTAGAATATCACCCATGAAAAGAAAATTTGAGATGGAGCATGAATGGGAGATATTGATACTAGATATGAGATGATGTTTCTTTTCATTTAGAATAGAATTTATTAAACCTTCTACCATGATGAGAAGAAGTAGGGTAGAAAGGGGACAACCCTGCTTGAGACCTTTTTTCAAGGGGTAAAAACACAGAAGAAAATCCATTAATGAGGATGGAAAGGAAGGTTGTGCTGATGTAGATATAAATCCAATCAACAAAAATTGTAGTTTAAGCCAAGTTAAGTAGAAGAATCTTGATGTATAGGCATCAAACTTTGTCAAATGATTTGAGAGGTACACCTTATAGATGAGGCATTTTAATTATTTGGTATACATAATTTCTTGAGCCAATCCCATGGATTCATGGATATAACTTCTATAAATCCAAATTTCTCCAAAGAAATATTATCAGGGAGTAATTGTATTAGTCTTCCCATTGTAATTTTACGAATGATTTTTTAGATTGTATTATAGAGTGAAATAAGGTAGAAATGCTCAAAGGAGGAAGGATTATTGGATTTTTGGATGAGAGCAATGAAAGTGGTATTTAAATGGGAAATAATTTTCCCATGAATCTTTGAGAATTCTACAACCTCAAGTAGGCCTTCACCAATGAAATTATAACAATGAGTATAAAATTCAATGGATAGGACATCAAGCTAAGGGCTCTTGTTCTTCTGAAAAATGTACAAAACCATTTCTAATTCCTTGTTGGTGACCTCTAAAATAGATTGATTCCCTTCATCATCCACAAATGTAAAAAATTGGTTGGAAAGTAGTATAATTTGGTCAATATTTTTCACCCTGGGCTTTCCTTAAATGGTTTTTGAAATAGTTACACCCTTCCTCTGTGATTTTAGAGAAAGTGTTAACTTTTTGACCATCACATTTTGCGATATCCCACATTGAGTTTGTGGCTTTCTTGGCATTTTTGATCCAGTGAAAATCCTCAGTGTTTTCATCCCTATATTGAAGCCAAAGTGTTCAACTTTTCATCCTCCACTCCTTTTCTTTATCCAAGAGAAGGGACTTCCTTTTCTTTTTATAGCGAACAATTAGTATCAAATTTGATGAAGGGATGAAAAGAGATAGGATTTGAATTTTCAAAAAAATCTTGTAGCTGATGTTCAATATTCAACAAAGCTTGATTATCTTGTTCCTTTTTCTTTTTTTCCCATTCTAAATTAACTTCTTTAGCTATCTTAAGGTTTTTTCGAAACTAGATTCGGGGGGATTTGTTACACAATATTTTGTCACGCCTCTAGCACTTCCCTGTGTCATACCCCAAAGCTCCCGAAACTTGGCAATAATGAAGTTTACCCATCTTGGTATACATCTCAGATCCTCCCTAAAACACTGATGGAAACATGCCTTGAGCCTTCCCCGAAGAAGTGAGCTCTAAAACCCTAATTTCAGGATCATTGTGGCCTTGACACTGGAAACTCGTGTTGACCACTAGTTGCACTATACTAGCCTCACGATGCCAGCGTTCATTTTTCTTGGATACTTGTGTTGATCCCTAAAAGGAAATTTTTCCCAAATAGGACAAGAAGCTTCATGATCTAGAGGCTTCCAAAATAACGAGCTAGAGGTTGTTTGGTGTCAATGTGATCGATTTCTCCCAATATTTCCCTTTGATATTATCCCTATGAGCTACCTCCTTGAGATGAGGGCCTTCTTCTATATTTGGAGAGATATTAACTCCCTTTCCCTACCTATATATTCATCCTCTCCCATTCCCAAATGGTTGGTCATTGGCTATTTGCACCCTTATGTTGAGATAGTGCCTACATGCTACTCATTTGGCTTGGAGAAGGAGTGCTTGGAGAGCTTGAGATTGGACTTGGAAATTCACTCAAGGAGATCTTATTGACATCAAGGCTTGGTTGTATGCTTCCTCCTTTATTTCATTAATATATACAACTGTTGGTTCACTTTTCATAAATGTTTATGTTGATGCATCATTTATCGTAATTCTCCTTGATATGTTAAGTGGATTACTTTCAATTATGGTTGTAGTACTTATATGATTTGTTGTTTCTTTGATCTCTTGTGCAGGTATCCAAACATTGTGAGCAGTAGAAATGAGATTAAAGCACAAGTGATTCGATGTCTTCAACAAAGGAGTAATTTATAACATCAGAATGAGGTAGGCCATCTTCCTCTTCTCTCATTTCAATTGTAATTTAGGAAAGTGTCCTTGTAGATGTTCACATAGGTTTATAGTCCCACTCAGTGAGCTAGAGGCATCGTCTTTGTCGACATATAGGATTTTCCTAGACAAAAAATAGGTGACTCTGCTAGGGAATCTATAACCCTTTCCATCCATTCCTCCAATCAGATTCTGTGACAAGTTTGACCAACCATCAATTTCTTGGCTTGCATCTACCACTATAACTATTTGCAGTCACTGGTTATTGCCTGAGAATGTTTAGCTTGCTCTAATCTTGAATATTTTTTATTTTTTCCATAGTTTTCTCACCCAGCGCGTTCTCTTCTCTAACAGAATCACTGTCAGTGTTGATTTTAAATTTACAGTCACGATGATCTACTTTGCATCGCCCTTTTGCCTTTAATAGGAACACTAATCCCAAAGGATAGAAGAAAATTAGGGTTTCTTCTTGTTTTCAATATTTTTGACCTCTGTTAGTGATTTTCCTATGTGACTACAATGTATTTGTATTGATTGTTATGCCTTTATGATTGCACTTGTCTCTTGGCTTTGTTAATGTGTGTTTGAAGCTTGATTTCCTTCTAGGGTTTCTAGGGACTCTAAATCACCCTCTACTCATTGCATGGTCTGCTTTTATGAGATTGATTTCTTCCATTTAGAAGTCTTCCTATAGTGAGGACATATTTTTCAATTAGCTTTCATTTTGTGAGTGTAAAGTTATTTTCATTAGTATTGAGACATTTTGATGTGTTGAAAATTACTTTTTCTCCATTGTCAAGCATAGATTACAGTTGCATGCTTTGGAAGGACTCAAAGTGAATGCTTATTTTATTTATTTGTTTTCAAAAGAAAAGTGAATGATTTCCTTATTTAAGAATTTTTGAAACCATTTGCATTCGAAACCATAAGTGAATGAAAGTTGCATTTTGGTTGTTTTGGATTGCATTTTCTCTTTTACTCATTGCATTAGTTTGCATTGTTGAATCAAAGCGAAAAGAAAAAGATAAAAATAGTGCATCTTAGTGAAGGAAAAGTGATTTTTGTTTCTCTTAGGATTGAATCTTGGAATTGCATTCATTTTTGAAGGTGAAAGAGTAGATCCCATTTTTTCATTTTGCATTGGGATGATAAAGAGTTTTGTTTTGATGCATTTTTCTTGATTGATGCATTATTTGGTTGTCTCTCTTCCTTCATTAGTTTAGCCTTCATCAAATGAATATATTTCATTTTTATCATTTATATGCATTATAGGTACAGGTAACATCGTTGAGCCATCAAGCTGGAACACAATTGAAGATAAACTTAAAATTTACGTCAATTAACATAAGGAGAATTTGTAAACTAACACATATATATAGAGGTCTAGGATAGAGATATGTTCCAGTGTCTTTAAACATAGCAGCTATTGTTAATTGCCTGTAGTGTATCCCAGGGGTGAAATCTCTTCCCAGTATGGAAGTATATAGAAGGTTCTCTAGTACTTTTGGGTATATAGGAGGAATTTTAGTATGATAAGTATATAGGCATGCTCTCATCGAATGATTATGCATTAGACAATGCTAACACAGACTTGTGCTCCCTATACCATTGAGTATCTATTGGGAGACTCCACTATGTTGCTATCTTTTATCCACAGGTAACCGAGTCAGCCACCATGTAAACGTGATACACCGAACACAACATTCGGAGAGATCGATCCTCATATGTCAAGTCCTTAGTTTCGGCTAAGGTGTATATAATAGTTCATGAATACTTGGTAAACCCTCTTGCCTGGTATTACCCATTTTGATTTATTTGTTTTTCCATGTCATAAAATTAACTTCCAACGATAACATGTCGAACCCATGAAGTTTCTTCTTGGCCCCATGTTGATTAAATTCCTTGTAAATTTTAACTTTGACCATCCCTCAATGAATCAACTATTCTCCTTCTGCTCTTTAGATAAAGTCACTGTGGCTGAACCATTGATTTCACCTCACACTTCGCCTTCATTGTCTGATACTAAAGGGTCTTCACAAGGATTTCACCCTAAACTTCCATAATCAATTGAACCTCAAGTATTTGAACTTGGAATAGTCCCAAGCATCCAACCCCTTATTTCTTGTCCTCCACCTAGAGATTCATCATCATCTCAGGAGTCTAATCCAAAAACCCCTGAGAGTCCACAGAGGTTTGTTTTATACCCTCAAAATCCACTATTTGATCCAATTGTGATATCTCCTCAACATCCTTATAGTCCATACGATCAACCGGGTGTTCCTTTGGAATTATCCCCTAGTCCGTCTCGGATTCTTCCTCACCAGTTGTTTCCACCTATGGCTATAGAAGGTGAAATTCTAATCTCTCCTCGAGGTCCTCGAGAAGCCTCTGCTACTCACACTCCCAATGTTGATAATGTGTTTGAATATGAATTTCCTCTGGAAGGCTTTCCTTATGAAGGAAGAGTTCCATCTCAAACATATCCTGAAAACAGTGGGCCTATGCTTCCACATGGTTATACAACCTTGGCTCAATTAGTTTCAGGAACTCCCAATGCTTCCTCTTTATACCAAAATCCTATTTGGTCATTAAATGTTATGCCTAGTTTTGGTATGTTTATTCCTAACGTGACTTATCACATACCTATGAAAACTATCATTACTTCAGTCTGATTCAACCAATGATTCTATCACAACCATTACCAATGTTTCAACCTTTTATACCGGTAGAACCGACTATTTTGGTTCATGCATCTGTAAGTTCCTTAGTCCCTCCATCAAGTAGACAGAATGTACCACCGCCTCATTCACAGCCTGGGGGGGGGGGGGGGGAATCCCTATGTTCCTCTTGTGTCTGGTGGAACCCATGTGGGTGTAGAAAAACCTCACATGGTTGGAGTGAATCAACCTAATCCTAGTGGTATTCCTAATCTCATTGGTCCATCTAGGATAGGTAATATCTAGTATCAACAACCTTACATGGCCCAGATACCCCTCCAACATTCTTATGTTCCATATGGTTCACAAACACTGCAAAAACCACCTTATATTCCGCAAGCAGGTCCTCATGTGCAACCTAGTCAAAATTCTATTCCCGGTGCATATGGTCAAATCCCATTTGGAACTTACCAATACCCACAGGGAATCCCTCAAGGAACTATCTAATAACCTTTACTGTAACAAGTGAAACCTTTATAGCAGCAAAGCAACAAGTGAAACCTTTATAGCAGCAAAGGAAACCTTTGCAGCAATTTCAACATCCTTTACAACCGTAAACGCGGTTTGTTCAACAACCCAATCAACACTTGATTATGCAAGGTCAACCATTGTAGCAGCAAGGTCAACCCTTGCAGTAGCAAGCTCAACCTGTATATCAACAAGGTCAAACCTTGTTGGCACAAGGACAACCCCTACATCAGCAGGGCCAACAACTTTATTACCAGGGTTAGCAGGTGTAGCAACCCCATAGTCCATATGCCACGCATAATTTTTATCCTCCATATGGTTACCAACGGCCTATCACAGGTCAAGGTACCCCTCGGTGGGTGAAAAATCAAGCCCTCTATGGTAAAAATCCTCCACTTTGGGGAAAAATCCTTACCAACAAGGTTGGAACCCACAGATTGGGCCTTATCAAAGGCCTTATATGTGTTTTAACCTTGAATTTCCATTTTTAGCAATGTTGGAACTTCCCGATGTCTCGAGGCTTACTAATGATCCGATTCTTCATTCACCTTATTGGCCTCTATTTCCCACTAAAATCCCAAGTGTTTGCCCAAAATTTGAAGGAAAATCTAAAGAGGACCCTCAGGCCCATGTGATGACATATCACTTATGGTGTTCTTCCAATTCCTACATTGACAATTATGTTCGTCTCTACCTCTTTTAGCAAAACTTGACAAGTGTTGCCACAAAGTGGTATGCCAAGTTACCTCAAGGTACCTACACAAACTTCAACTCTTTCACTATGGCCTTCCTTACCCACTTCCAACTACTATTTCGTTATGAAAATGGTAGTCATTTTATCATGTCTCTGAAGCAAAATACTAAAACACATATCTCTGATCATGTCCATGAATGGAGACATCAATGTCACCTCATAAAATTTGAAATTCCTAATGAGTTGTTGACTGAATGGTTTACCAATTCATTTGTAAACAAAATTACTAAAGATATAGTAATGGGTGGTTGTGTTATTGAGGACTAGGCTATTGCCTATGCCCAGTATTTGGATTTGGTTTATTCGCAATCTGACACGCTATATGAAATGTTACTTGATGCTCCAAGAACATCTTCGGATCCAACATCTTCAACGTCTTCCGATGTACCAACTATTGATGGTATAATTAGATTAGTGTCCCAAACTTAATCAAAGCTTCTTCAAAGCAAAAAATTGTTTCTAATACTAATTCTAGTCATCCTTCAAAAAATCCATTGAATCCTGGTAAGACCTCCAAGGTGAATGTCATTTAGTCTACCACGACAGGTAAAGCCTCAAAAGGTAAGAATAAGGGTAAATGTAAAGAAATATCTGATATCTCGAAATAGGATCCTCCTAAGTCATCTTTTGATGATGCCTCCAAATGAAATTCAAAATATCCTTGCCTCATTTGTGAAGAAGATCATTATACAAAGGATTATCCCCAAAGTGCCGAATTTAGTTGTTTATTGAAAGGGACCTCGACTATTTTGAAAGATCCATTCCCATCTCAGTAGACTCAGTTGGTAGACCAACCGCAGTCCTCTGCCTCGTTTCTCAAGTTTATATTATGATGGGTTCATTACCAATCTATGTAGCCACTTGATCGAAAGATTATCAAACCCTCAAAAGCATACAGTGGAAAAGGAAGCCACTGATATATCTTCTACTTCCACTCCACCCAGTTTTGGTCCTCTCCACATTGAGAGACCTAATAATGAATCTGTTATCTGACCACCTCCCAATGTTGTGCTTCAGAAGTCATCCTATAATCCAAACACTAGAGATGCTCATTGAAGTTCTCCAAATTGTCTTTTATAGGAGGCATTGATCCTGTTGATTTGATCTTGATTACTTTTGATCTTGAAAACCATGTTCCTCGTCTTCCTCATCAGATTTCCTTTTTGATTCAAGTCATTATAAAAGGAAATACAATCCATGAGACTGCCATTGATGAAGTTGCTTCCACCTGCATCATGTATGTTTCATGTTGGAAAGCTATTGGCTGTCCACCTCTTAACTAGACCTAAATACCTTGGATGCCTTTGATGGCAGAGGCTCTCGTCCTTATGGTATTCTCACAATTTTTCCCTTCACTTTGGAAGGAAAGACTTTCGAGCTAGAAGTGGAAGTTGTAGGTGTGAATTTGAATTACAACCTTCTACATGGGTGAGGTTTGGCCCGTGCCATGTTTTATGTGGTTTCCTCTTTGTTCTGAGTTCCCCATTTTCCTCATGAAGGAAAAATTGTCACCGTCGATCAATTGTCCGTTTTCTCCTTTGGTGCCTCGAATGGAAACATCCCCTATGTGGGAAATACCGGTATTCCATATGAGAGCATGGGGGCAGGTCATTTTAAAGATTCTTCTTTAATGGGAACTATTTCTCTCGCACCTATGTATGTCACCTTGATCAACATGATCTCTATTTCTACATACCCATGTATTATTCCTTCTCCAGATCAAGTTTTTTTTTTTGGTGATGTTATGCTGCTAAGTATTTTGGAACAAGCTTATCATGAACTTGTCTCAGCTTCAGTGACAACTTCTGAAAGTCATGTTGTTCTCAATATGTACCTAGATAATTATTCACAATCTCCTTGGCTTGGTTCTTGGAATTCTTTGGATCCTTTGAACGAGATATTCCCCACCAATGAGAGTATTTTTGAGGTTATGTCTCTTGACGAAACTCCTTGGGACGATATCCATCATCGTTCCTCATTTATTCCAATCCTAAGTGAGATTAATTCGTGTCTTGAAGATTTTGTTTCTCATAACCCAATGTATCCACTTCAAACACCTATTCTAGTTAATGAAGTTTTGTCCGAAGGTAATATGGGAAATATTACTGCAACCTTGCCCATTGACATTTCGGTTCAACCTGAAATCATCAAAATCTTTTAATTGGGGGCATATGTTCCTCGCCACGAGATTAAGATTTTCTCACCAAGTTTTTACCATTTTCCCATTGTTGCAATGGGGTATTCATCCTCTGACTTGTAACCTTCACTCGCCCGGTGGGCATGGGGACATAGCCATTTATGAGTGTTATTCCACTTTTTGGCCGAGTCGATGCTTACATGTCATGCCAACTGTGAAACTTTGGTTTCATTCCCTATTTATCGATTACCCGAGTCCAAAAATGGGCTCCATCAAAACTTTTTATGCATGATCATCTATGTAAATACACATTTTCTACATTAGTGTGTGAATTCATTGGTGTGCAATTCTGATTTTTGGTGTGATTGTTTTCTTTACAGACATGTTCCTTTTGCTTACCTTATGTTCCACTTGGTTTGTAGATGTCATCAAACCATTATGTTGGTTTTGCTAATGGTGCTTGTTGTATTACACGAAACTTATCTTCTGCAGCTTGGGCACTCTTTGCCCCTGATGGCAAGTTGATCGATTTACAAGGTATTTTCCTAGGATGAACAACTAATAATATTGTCGAGTATAGTGTAGTTATTGAATTTTTATGAGAAGCAGTTGCTCTTGGAATTAGAAATTTAGTTATTAAGTTGGATTCACAACTCATTGTGTTACAATTAAATAGTCATTACTTAGTAAGAAATCCACAAATTTTGTGTATGTATCTATGTGTTCGATTACTGGAAAGAAATTTTGATTATATCACATATCAACACATTCCACGCAATTTGAATACATTAACATATGCATTAGTGAATTATGTTCTTGATTGACATTTGTGTAATTTATAAAAATGATCATATCATCATGATAAATGAACACATAAGTAGAAGATGAAAACATGCATATGTGTGTGTGTGTGTGTGTATATATATATATATATATATTGCATCTGTCAAAGTTTGTTCATCAAAGTCTCAAAAAATAAAGTGTTATGGGACACACGGCTTTCAAATCCTACAACAGTGCAAAAAACATGACTAGAAAAGGATATTCACCCACATGATGATCTCGATAGCATGAGATCGCTTTGATCACTTAGCCTAAAAGTCGATGTAGTCTCGTAGACACTCCTACTGTATTCCTTTTTTATCACAGTGGCATGTCATCTATAGTCGCAGAATCCCTCGAGTGATCACTTCCAAATTACATTCCATCTCTACCAAAGGATATGTTCCTTCCTCATATGGGGCCTCCTATATCTGACTTGCTACTCGTCATGCTATTGGCAACATGCCTATGGGCCTTTCTGGTCCCACATCTATACATTTATCACAAGTAAACTCTCAGATACACTTTTATAAAAAAACCCATAAAACTTGAAAAATCCAAAAACAAGTTTACCTACATTAGTCCATTGTTCACCTTGTGGTACAACCAAATCTAGATCCTAGCTGAAGTTTGTGCCTACATATGCATAGTCATCCATAATGATCATTTGTTGGCACAACTAACCGATAACTGTGGAGGAAAATGCATTTTTTGGTCCCCTCCTCCACAAGGCATGAGCTCACTCCATCTGACCAACCTAGGATCTTGTGGAGCATGATTTGGTACCTCTGTCCACTGATACCAAAATAGGGGCATGTGATCCAAAAAGAAAGTGACCAAAATTGAACCATATTTGAATTGCTTCAAATTTCCCTACTTGCCTTTCATCAGTTGCCTCTTCATGTTGGCCAACAGTCCCTCACACCAATTGAACACTTTTGCATTAAGGAAGTCTATCGCATACTGGAATTGATATTTTAAAACCTCGTGCAAATCTTAGGACCTAGTTATATGGGCCATGGTGTGTAGAATTGTCCTCAAGGAAAGATTGTCGATCATCACTATCTTCACCTTCCCGCTCACTATTTTCTCTGCACCCGGGAAACATGTCCTGATTAGGGCATTGGTGCTCTCACCTCCAGCACAAGATCCAAAGAGTTGAACCCTTTCCCCTCTTCTGGATAATCTAGCATTGAAGTAAATTTTTTCCACTTCCAGCTCCAAGTCTTGGTCTCCAATGAGGAAAATATCCCTATCGACATCCCATAAACTGATCAGATAGTGTAGCATCTCGTTTTGGGCTCTGATTCCTAATGTTCAGAAGAATTTTAGTAGCCCATAGTTCCTCAAAGCATTGACACATTCAATGTCTTGGGAAACCTAGTGATCTTCTAACTCATGGCCTCTTTCCTTCCAATTGATGACCATTTTGTGAAAATTTCATGCAAAATTACCATTAACAATGATTAAATTATTTTTCATGGGATAAAAACTCAAAAAAATTTCTCAAAAGAGAAGATTTTTCTTCAAATTTTCTGCCCTACATCTAGCGCGCTTATTTTAATTAATCTCACACTAGCAGTGTGGGAGCTTTTCAGGCTTAGGGACAATCAGTGCAGACCTGATGAGCAAACCCGCGTTGATCACCCCTGATTCAAAATTTTTAAATCCTCTCTTTTGGCTCATAAAAACCCTAAGAAATGGCATGAAATTAAAATTAAAAGCATGGAAAAAGGAAGAGCTTTTACCTACAGCTGACAGTTCCTGAAATGATTCCATGGATCTCCCACACTATTGTTAGGCCAGGGGTAACTCCTCAAATGAAATATTTTTATTCATTTAGATTCCTCATAGTTATATACATGTGGGAGTGACTATTGAGTTTCATCTCCAAATGACTCTTCCTTTTCCATTATTTATTATTTACACTATTTATAAGTGTTCACCCAATCCCCACGATTAGGTGTCAACGTTCCCCCCCTTAATCTGAAGAGAAGTTGGTGATTCCAAGCATTGTTCTAAATTTTTCAAGCCTTTCTCTTCCAAGTGCTTTGGTGAAGATGTCTACAATCTTCTCATTAGTGGAACAATTTCATAGATGAATTGTCTTGGCCTCAACATGATGTCAAATTAGATGGTATTTTGTATTGATGTGCTTCGTTCGATAATGGAAGTTCGGGTTCTTAACCAATTTTATTGCAGAGGTGTTTTCAATCATGAGTGGAGTCAAATATACTTGTTTTACCTGGAAATGTTCCAAGATTTTCCTAAGCCACACAATTTCATTTGTTGCCTCAGTTGCTGCCACATATTCTACCTCTGTTGTGGAATCTGTCGGAACCGATTTTTTGCGTGATCTCCTAGAGACAACTCTTGATCCAAGACTCATAACATAACCAGAAGTGGATACCCCGGTTCTTTTTCTCCATTGAAGTCTGAATCAGAGTATCCAATCAAGATAAATTCGCCCACCTGTGTATACTTGAGTCCAAATTCTTGAGTTCTCTTCAAGTACTTTAGAACTCTTTTTGCAATAGAACAATGTCCCTCACAAGGATTTTTCATAAACCTAGAGAGGATTCCAACAGAAAATGAAATGTCTGGGTTAGTAGTAGTCAGGTAGTTGAGACGTCCTACAAGTTGTCTATACTTTGTTGTATCCTCAAATTATTTTTCTTCAATGGATGTGAGCTTTAAGTTTTGTTCCTTTGGAGTATCTAGAGGATTGCATTCAGTCATGCCTAACATGTTTAATAGATCTCCAATGTACTTCTTTTTAGAAAGTAATATGGACTTTGGATGTTGAGTTACTTCAATACCAAGATAGTAATGAACATAGACCAAATCAATAATTTAAAAACTTTTCCTCAATTCCTTCTTTATGGATGAAATGTAGCTCTCATTGTTCCCAGTCATCAAAAGATCGTCTACATATACCACAAGATGCACAATTGTTTTTCCAACTTTCTTGACAAAAAAATTTGCATCATCAAGATCATAATATTTGAAATTGAGTTTCAGAAGATGCTCAGTTAATTTTTCATGCCAGGCTCATAGTGCTTGCTTGAGGCCACACAAGGATTTCACAAGTTTTCATACTTTGTGTTCATGTCCTTTCACAACAAATCCTTCATGTTGTGACACAAAAACATTTTCTTTTAGATCTCCATTCAAGAAAATAGTTTTTACATCCATTTGATGGACTTTCCAACCATTCTTAGCTATTATGGAAAAGAGTGTCCGAATGGCAGCCCATTTTTCTGTGGGGGAAAAAGTATCCTCATAATCAACGCCTTTCTTCTGTGAAAAAACCTTTTTCCACAAGCTTGGCTTTGTGCTTGTCAAGTGAACCATCAAATTTATACTTGTTCTTGTAGACCCACTTGTAGCCAATTGGTTTGGTTCCCAATGGAGGATCAACCACCTTCCAAGTGTCATTCTTTATCAAGACATCATACTCATTTTGCATCGCTTTTTTCCATTCGTCATGAGAAGCAACTTCTTTGAAAGAAGTTGGTTCAAAATATGTAGACAAATTCAATTCACAATGATAAGAAACATCCATATCAACAAGTGAATCAGAGTAAACTAGATCACCTCCATTTTTCCAAGTTGAATTTCTTGTTCCTATATTTCCAACCTCATCAGGGTGAACACTTTCAAGTGTCTTTTTCAACCACTTTGGGGGACCTTTCTAAGATGGTCCAGGCTGCTCATTTGATTGAGTTGGGACTGAATCAAGATTGAGTCTCCTAATTCTGTCAATCACATCACTCAAAGGATCATTGGTGGTTGGAGTTTCATGTGGGGAGGAGAGTGCTTAAGAAGAAGATTCCACATGTTGATCCAGTATAGGAATCCCCCCTTCAAGATGTGGAATCTGATTATCAAATTCTTGAAATGATTTCTCATTTGTGAACCTATCCAAGTGATCAAGTTGTCACTCAACAACAATGCCATATTTGGATGATTCAAGAAAGATTACCTCTCCAGATACAACAATTTTTTTTTTAACTTCATCATAGACATGGTATGTTTTGGAGGTTTTTGAATACCCCAAGAAGATACACTTACAAACCCTTGCACCAAGTTTGTTTCTATGTAACTTTGATATCAAGGCATAATAGGCGGAACCAAAGACCCTGAGATACTTTACCGAAGGAATGTGCCCATATCACATTTCATAAGGAGTCTTGTTTCCAATAGCATTAGATGGAAATCTATTCTTTACATATACAACACTTAGAACTGCATCATCCCAAAACATCAATTTTACATTCTTGAAAACATCATGGAGTGCAACATATTTAGGATTGTCCTATTCATTCTTTCAGCTACTCCATTCTGTTGGGGATTATAAGGCACAATTGTTTGATGTTTGATCTCATGTTGGCGAATATAGTTTTCAAATTCATTTGAAGTGTATTCTTTTCTATTATTAGTGTGAATAGAGCCAATATGAGATTGTGCATTATTTTCAATCCATGTATGAAAGTTCTTGAATGTTTTAAAAGCATCAGATTTGTTCCTCAATAAACAAACCTAACACATTCTAGTGTAGTCATCAATAAATGTCATCATATATTTATTTCCATTTGTAGAAGGAACGTGCATTGGACCACATACATCTGAATGAATGAGTTCAAGTTTTCTATGTCCTCTGGAATGTGAATCATGAAAATATTGTTTGCTATGCTTTCCTAGAATGCAAGCATCACATTGCTTAAGCTTCCTAGGAATTGTAGGCAAACCAGTAACACCATTTTTCTTCAACAAGTGGAGGTTGTCATAGTTCAAGTGTCCAAATCTAGCATGCCATAATAAACTTGATGGAAATGTACATTCATCATAATGAGAATTGTATGTGAAATTTTGTGCACAAGCCAAGGTACCTTACAACTTAAGAAGTCTTTCTTCTTCTATCCTTGTCATGACAATTGAGTGATCTAGTGCTTTCTCACCTCAACCTTGCCATCAAACATATGAATAGTGTGTCATTTTTGGCAGATGTGGACCAAGAACATCAAGTTTATGCTCAGTTGTGGGAGATATAAAACATTATGCAGAAGAAATTCTAGAAGACCAGGCAATTTGAGCTTGATTGTGCCAAGCCCTGATGCCTGAGTTTTGATTTGTCTACAAAGTAAACTGTGCCATCAACATTGTCAGTAAATTCTTCAAAATTTTCTCTTCTAAAATTCATGTGGCAAGCTACTCCTGAATCAAGCAACCAATCATTTTTCCAATAAGCAAGTGAAACATTAAATAAGTCTTCATTTAGTCCAATATTACAATGTGCCACAACATAGTGAGCGGATTCAGGTGCTTTACCTTTCTCTTTGTCATTAGTTTTTCCTTTAGGTTGATTTATTTCCTGCTCAATTTTGTCCCAAGGAAACATGCATGTGGATGCATCATGTGATCCATCTCTATTGCAACATATGAAATGAAAATCTGACTTTTCTCCTTGAGATTGTCTACCCCCCCTGCCTATGAAATTTCTTCTTCCTCTTTCTCTTCGATCACCTCTTCCTCTGGAAGAATCTTGAGCAATATTCTTCTCTCTATGTGCAAGACACACAACCTCTTCAGAAGAATGAGGAGTTTTCTTCTTCCCAAAAGCTTTCTCTCTTTCAACAAATTTATTCACAAGGGAGTCAAAGGTAATTTCTTTGAGGTTTCCATTTGCTTGTAATGACTCAAGATAATTTGAGTAAGTGGGATAAAGTGCCTGGAAAAAATTTATTAGAGGAATGTGCAGTTCAACATTAGTGACTTTTATATCATGCATAATAGATTTTACTTCTGATGCAAGAGAAAGAGGATCATCATTTTGTAATTCAAGGATAAACAATTTAATCATGAGTTGAACAACTTCATGTGCAAAATGTGAGTCATAGAGTTCCTTCAGTTTTTGTAAGGCTTCAAAAGCATTTGAAAATGGCAAAATATGGTGACTCACCTCTTAATTTACTGATGCTACAATAAAGGCATAAGCCTTGATGTTCATATTTTCCCAAATGGTGAATTCCTTGTCTGAAGTAGGATGTTGTGGTTATTTGTCTCCTTCTCCAACACACACTCCTTTCCACAGCTCATTAAAAATGAGAGTGTATATGATTTTCTAAGGCCACTCAGGATTATTCTCCTTCCCATTGAGAACCACTCCCACAATATATATTAAGGAGTGCATTTTAAAAAATGTACTCTGTTGTCAATATATAAAAAATGCACTTTTGTTGGTTAAAAATTTCGGTTCTGGTGATTATAAAAAAATGAAGGGAAGGTGGTATATGGAGGAGGTGATATACGTGGGAGGGAGTATTTAGGGGAGGTAGTATATATGAAACAATACGGAACAACCTTATACCATAATTCCAAGACAATAAAAACAATGAAACAAAGTAATGTGTATCATTGTTGTATATATATACCACTGTATATAAAAACAGACAAAGTAACCTAGACAACATATAGAGAACGAAACTTGGATAACAAAACAATGTATATAACCTGGACAACGTTGTTCCAAATGCTAGAAGCATATGGGGGAGTGGATTCACATATGCCAAGGGTCTAGTGGGAGGGAATATGGTAGCAAGAGGTATGAATTGTGTATTGGTAGCCTGATGGGCAGGATATGGTATGCAGGTGATGGGAGGCACCACGATTATGATTGAGGCCAATGAAATTGTATTATCAAATAAGCATTGTGGGAGGAGGCAGTGGGAGATACATGTAGTAGTGCTATGGGAGGCGTCAGCATATGGGATCTGACTATGTATTGAGGAGGTCCATGGTTTATGCACATCGAGCAGCATTCAAAAATCGAAGCGGTGAGGGGTGTGAGGGGTATACACCAATTCCTACAACTTTATTTGTGAATATGCCAGGAGCAAGTTGCTACCTACCATATGATCGCCGTCCAGTTTCTTACAACGACTCTACTACCTAGAGATCATATCACATCTTCGCCTTTCTCATGCCGCTCCAAAATCAGCCCTCCACGACTCCATTTGCTTGTAATGACTCTACCAATAGCATTCAACGCACTATAATGATTTGCCAAATTGCAAAAATGTAGAATAGAGGCAGAATGGGAGTTATAAAGTATAGAGGGAATCCAAAAATGGTGCTGGCTCTGATACCATGTCAGCCAGGAGGTAACTCCTCAAATGAAATATTTTTATTCATTTATATTGTTCATAGTTATATACATGAGGGAGTGACTCTTGAGTTTCATCTCCCGATGACTCTTCCTTTTCCATTATTCATTATTTACACTATTTACAACTACTCACCCAATCCCCATGATTAGGTTTCAATAACTACTTACCTAAAGAATCAAGGAAAATAGGGCAAATTGTGCTCTCCAATTTACTCCAAGTGAAAATGGTAAAAACGTCTTTACTTTTAGTATATTTATAATTTTTAAATACATTTTTACCAAATTTTATTATTTTCCTCGATATTAGTGCTTTGTTGTTGTCTTTGTGCAGTTACAGGTTCTTTTTGGTGGTTATAGTGATTATTTTTTACTGATTCAATGAGTTGTTGTTTTATCTCTTTTTTAGATTGGTTAAAAATAAATGAAAAAGGAACCCCTTGGAGTCATATTTAAGCTTTTTTTTTACTCTCTAAATATGGAAAGATTGTCGAGTACTTTCCCTTTCAAACTCGTTATATTAAATGAATTGACATCATCTCAGTATACATTTACCCCATTTTCGGGCTTGGATTGACTATTTACGAAAAGGTACACCTTAGTCGACATGGTCAAGAGGTTCTCTCAAATATTGTTTTCTACCTTTTCATATTCGAGAGACAAATTAAAAAAAGGCACATGATCAAGTTTTCTTTTGTCTCTTTTTTAAACTCATATGAAAAAGATACCAACTTATCCTTCTGTTGAACTCATTAAAAATTTAATGGTGAAAGACTTGTCACCATGACGAAATCAATTTTCTCCTTCCTAGGACTCATAAAACTTACTAGGATGGATTCATTCAAAGAATGAACTTATATGAAAAGCATATGCTATCCCCTTCAATCTTTTGATAAAAATAATTGGGGTACTCGCTAGAAATAGTGGGGGAAAATGAAAGTGCTACATCTCTTGTATAGGAAGCATGTCACTCTTGAACATGACACTCATTTGTTTCTCATGTCAGGTTTGGGATATTCTCGCTCAGCCACTTGTCTTTACGGGTTTGGGTACTCCATTTTTCCTCTCATCTAACTATTCCATGTTTTCATCATGATTGTTAGTCCTATGTTGAGTCAAATGTTGCCACACTCTGGGGTCGTGTCACCGATATGTTCAAGAGAAGTCCTATCTATTATTTCTTACCTATACATTTTCTGAACCTCATTTCATGTCGATGATGGGGGAATCATCATGGCCCTCCTTTGACAAGTCACTTCCTGTCGAATTTTCAACTCATTATCCAAGAATATGACTTAGAGACTCCCTTTCATTACCTTAGAGCTTGCATGCCTCAATACAAAGTTCTTCGCATCGGATGATAGGTTTACATAATTGGCCTTCGAACGAATGATTCCGCAAGTGTTCAAAATCAGCATCATTTTCACATTCACATATTGTATTGTTGTACCTTGAGGACCATTTTCCTTATTCGCGGTTTCTCTCATGCCCGTTAACAGTCCACATCATTGGTTGGTAATCAGGTGTTTTTCTAGCATGTTCGACTTTGACACATTCATTCGCATGTTAGGATTCATACTTTGATCGAATTGGGATGGAGCACAAGACCCTGACTTTTGTTTGATATGACTTAGGTTGTGTGGAGTTATGTATTGCTCATGATTGTACACATGTTTCTTCTATACAAATGGTTGTGACCATAGCATGGGACTTTATATTTATGATGGTGATCCTTCTATATTGTATGGTTTCATCCATGCCCTGGATCTTATTTTTACAGATGATCCTTTTCATTTGGATGGCTATGCCCATACCATGGATATTTTCACATATTCCTTTCTATCTGGATGGCTGTGTCCATACCGTGGATTCATGTTTTTATATCTGATATATATATATATGTATATGAATCCTTGATTTGTAGGTCTCTTGACAGTGTTTGTTCTCTTCCTTGCAAAAGCTCGTAAATCATCTCATCCATCACTCTTTGCTCTACCTTCATGCTTTAGGGAGCATTTGTTACACAGTATTTTGTCACGCCTCCTACACTTCCCTCTGTCATACCACGAAGTGCCTGAAACTTGGAAATCATGTAGTGTACCCATCTTGGTATACAACTTAGATCCTCCCTGAAACACTAATGGAAAAATGCCTTGAGCCTTCCCTGAAGAAGTGAGCTCTAAAACCCTAATTTTAGGATCAGCACGACCCTGACACTGGAAACTCTTGTTGATCACTAGTTGGACTATACTAGCCTCGCGATGCCATCATTGTTTTTTCTTGGATACCCGCATTGATCCCTAAAAGGTAATTTTTCCCAAAGAGGACAAGAAGCTTCAAGATCTAGAGGCTTCCATAACGATTAGCTAGAGATTGTTCGGTGTGGATGTGGTTGAGTTCTCCCAATATTTCCCTTTGATCTTATCCCTATGAGCTACCTCCTTGAGATGAGGGCCTTCTCCTATCTTTGGATAGATCCTAGCTCCCTTTCCCTTCCTATAAATTCATCCTCTCCCATTCCCAAATGGTTGGTCTTTGGTTATTAGCACCCTTATGCTAAGATAGCACCTACATGCTACTCATTTGGCTTGGAGAAGGAGTGCTTGGAGAGCTTGAGCTTGGACTTGGACATTCACTCAATGAGAGATTATTGACATCAAGGCTTTGTTGAATGCTTCCTCCTTTATTTCATTAATATATACATTTGTTGGTTCATTTTCCATAAATGTTTGTGTTGATGCATCATTTATCTTAATACTCCTTGATTTGTTAAGTGGATCACTTTCGATTATGCTTGTAGTAATTGTATGCTTTATTGTGTCTTTGATATCTTGTGCAAGTATCCAAACAATGTGAGCTATAGAGATGAGCTTTAAGCACAAGCAATTTGAGGTATTCAACAAAGGAGTATGTTATAACATTAGAACGAGGTAGGCCATCTTCCTCTTCTCTCATTTCGACTGTAATTTAGGAAAGTGTCCTTGTAGGTTGTCACGTAGGTTGCTAGTCCCACTCATTGGGCTATAGGGATAGTCTCTGTCCACACAAAGGATTTTCCTAGATAACAGGATTCCCTAGAATCAAGATCAAAGGGTCACCAAGTTGATTTAAGCATATCCAAAATTGGTCTTCAAATCAATGGTGGTTTAATTTGAAGGTACTAGGGGGCTTTAGAGGAAATATTCATATCAAGAAGGATCAAGCAATGATTTAATTCAACTCCATTCACCACTCATTGCTTTATTTGACTAATTAAATTAAACATATACTCCAAGATTAAAATATGGTCCAGCCTTTTCACAATCCCCTCATCCCTTTCTCGATTTTTTAACCATGTTATAATTGGTTTGGAAGGAAAGACATCTAAAAGTCCTGTAAAGTCCATTTTTTCAAGGAGGAAATCAAATATTGGTTCAGGTTGTGCAATAGATCCTGAAGTTTCAGATCTTCCAATGGTGAAACTGAAGTCACCACTTATGACAATGGCTTCAGTATATGAACTAGGAAGGTCGAAAAAATTCTACGAATATACCTTCCTTTCAAAGTAGGTCCCATAGAGAGTGGTAATATTTTAATCAAGATTATTTGCAAACACAATTAAAGGCTGAGATAGTCCCTAAGGCTTATGAGTGTGTCTTTTATATGTCATAGAGGAAATCTTTGTTGAAAAAGGGAAAGGAAGGATATTTTTAACCCATGTCTTGGACCTTTTCCCCAAGGAGCACTCACTATTGAGATGTCTATATATGTGGCAACGTCCACATTTGAATGGAAGTTGTTCATCGTCCAAATTTTTCTATTGATAAATGTTGCATTCATGGATGGAATGGTGTCTAAAAGCCCAAAATCTAATTTAATTCCAATAAGGATACGAGCATACCCATGTAACCCGACTAAATAAAATGTATGTCAACTTTGTAAAAAAACTTTGGATTTACTAAAACACTGCTTTTGACTAGAAAATAAGTGGAAGGCTTAGAAAATGAACCTAAACTATCACCAATGTAAGTTTTTTAGTTCTTCCATCAAAACCAATTGACCATTTTTTAACATAGATGACTTGAGAGCTCCACTTCCACCTTTGAATAAGAATTTTTTTAACATCCTCCTTAGATTTTATAACCCACCCCATCTACCTTTTCCTAATGTTAAGAAATGAGGAAAATACCCTAGTAGAGGTTAAAACTGTGCTTCCATCCATGATCTCATAGCTTGTATCATCGTTGTTCAGCTTGTAAACTTTCCAACCACCATTAACTCCTCCATCTTTGAAATATCATTAAGCTGTATGTCCTTTCCTAGAACTAAATTTGTTTTTTTATCTTCCCTTCGATGCATTTTTTGTTGTTGACTTAGTAGGGGTCTTGTTCCAGTGAAGGGTGGGAGTTGATTGAGGAGAAAAAACCCCACATCCAGTCAACGTCTCGACAGTTAAAATATCACTAAAGAAACCACGAAAGAAAAAATCTAGTCAACGATTGGATACAATTCAGAAAACACCTACAACAAAGTGTCGTGTAGTAGCCATCACCTTCAAAGGAGACTGATGAGAAAGGGGGTGCATAAAAAATGTAACAACCATGTTGTAACATGATAGAGTAAAGGATTGCATGTGATGGAAAGAGAGGACATACTTGAATTTGGAGGAATTTGTTAGGGTCCCTTCTACCAACACCTTGCATATATTATCCCCATATTTTCCAATCACATGAGGATTTGAAGGAAGGCCTCATATATGGAACCCCTCCAGTGGATCCTTTGAGTAATCAAGAAATTATTATTTGATGAAAGTAAGAGAAATATTTGTTCAAATTCAAATGGAGCTAGGGGTGATGTTTGTCAATCCCTTTTATTAGTTTTACTTGAAAAATTTGCAAGGATTATAGATTGCACATTATCATCCTCTAAATCACTTAATAAAAGATTTCACTATTGAGAAATATTACATATATCCAAAATAGAAATGTTTTAGTTGATTTTTTTAAGATATTCCAAGGCATGATACTCTAGAAGCCCAACTTTAAGACTTATAGACCTAGCCAAACTAGTGAATGAAGAAGTAGATCCAGAAATAGGATTTGATCCTTTCATCATTTGGTATCAGAGCTAGGTTAAGGATTTCCTATGAAAAGGAAGAAGAGTGCAAGTAGAAGGAGAAAAGGTACAATTTTGTTGGAGACTAGAGAGTTATGGTCTTTACTGTCATGCAGAGAATGGCAATAGAAGGTGATAAGGCTTGCAGCAACCTAGAGCAAGGTGTGCTCAATTGAAAGTAGCAGTAGTGACAAAAGAAGAAAATGTAGTAGAGATAGGAGAATCTTTGGTAATCGATGAAATTTTGCTCAAGCTAGCAAAGGAGATAGTTGAACCATCACAAAGAAAGACTTTGTTTAGAACAGTGCGTAAGGTTCAAGGGAAATGTTGTCAGATGATTATTGATAGTGGCAACACTGGTAATTTAGTCTCTACATAAGTGGTAGAGAAATTGAAGTTGAAGACAATGAGACATCCAACACCTTACAAGGTGTCATGGTTACAAAAGGGACATCAGTTGTTAGTGAATGAATAATGTGAAGTGGAGTTGAAATTGGGAAAATATAAGGCTAAAATTGTATGTGATGTGATGCCTATGGATGTGTGTCACATATTGCTTGGGAGACCTTGGCAATATAGGAGCTATGCATGATGGGAAGAGAAAAACTTACAAGTTTGGTAAAGATGGTGTCATTCATACATTGCTGCCTATGGGAGAAGAGGATGCATCGGGAAAGAAGACTGATCCAAAAACTCTATTACTAGGAGGAAAGGAATACTTACAGCAGATTGAAGAGAATGAGGTAAATTTTGTTGTAATTTGCAAACCTAAGGTAATAATGAATTCTACTAAAGTTTCTGATTTACCCATTGAAATTCAATAAATGTTGGACAACTATTGTGATATCATTGTTGATGATTTTCCTAATGAGCTACCACCCATTAGAATAATTAGCCATCATATAGATTTGATTCTTGGAGAAAATCTACCAAACAAAGTAGCTTACATAATGACTCCCACAAAAATTGAAGAGGTTAGGAAGCAAGTTCAGGAACTGCTTGACAAAGGACTGATCAAAGAAAGTTTGAGTCCTTGTGCAGTACCAACAGTGTTGATTCCAAAGAAAGATGGAGGCTGGAGAATGTGTACTGATTAAAGAGCCATCAATAAAATCACAATCAGGTATAGATTTCATTTACCTAGAATATAAGATTTGATGGATTGGTTGAGTGGAGCAAAGTATTTTACAAAACTAGATCTTAAGAGTGGGTATCATTAGATAAGGATAAGAGAAGGGGATGAGTGGAAAACTACTTTTAAGACAAACGAAGGGTTGTATGAATGAAGAGTAATGCCTTTTGGGTTGTCAAATGCACCAAGTACGTTTATGAGACTCATGAATGAATTTCTTAAAGAGTTTATTGGTAAATTTGTAATAGTATATCTGGACGATACATTAATTTACAATAGGTCTAAGGAGGAAGAGTTTGCAAGCAAAAGGAGAAGAGGTATAGTTTTGTTGAAGTATGGAGAGTTATGGTCTTTACTGTCATAAAACGAATGGCAGTGGAAGGTGAGAAGACTTGCAACAACCTAGAGCATGGAGTGCTCAAGTTGTTCTGAAGAAGAGAGAACCAAAAGGATGACAAAAGACTAAGCTCAGAGGAGAAATCTTGGTGAGGTATTGTGTAGCAAAGGAAGATTGTTACTACAGAGGTTGGTTGCAGCTTACAGAAGATCATGAAGGTAGTTACATGGAGAAGTGGGTAGAATTGCTAAGGAATAAGGAGAAGCATTGACCAAGAGGTCATAAATTTTTGTGTCTCAGGAGTCTGATGCAAGACATTTTGGTATAGATAAGACTTATGAGGAGTTAAACAAACTTTATCTTTGGACAAAAATGAGATATGAAGTGGAAAAGTATGTGAAAACTTATAAAGTTTGTCAATATGCAAAGGGAAGAAGCCAAAACATAGGTTTGTATGTTCCATTACCAATTCCAGATAAACCTTGGGATATGGTAAGTATGGATTTTGTTTTGGGCTTACCAAAGACTCAAAGAGAAAATGATTCAATTTTTGTTGTAGTGGACATATTTTCAAAATTGGCACATTTTATTCCATGTTATAAAACTAGTGATGCTACTCACATTGCTAATTTGTTTTTCAAGGAGATTGTAAGATTGCATGGGTTGCCTAAGAGTATTGTCTCAAACAGGGATTCCAAATTTGTTGGACATTTCTGGAGGACACTATGGAAAAATTTGGGAACTAAACTGAGTTTCAGTTCTGCCTATCATCCGCAGATTGATGGACAGACTGAAGTTGTGGACATGAGTTTGGGTAATCTTTTAAGGATTCTTACTACAAAAAATCCAAAGCAGTGGGATCAAGTGTTGGCACAGGCTAAATATGCATATAATGACTCACCTAACTAGAGTACAGGGCATAGTCCATTCCATATAGTTTATGGAATGCATCCAAGAGTATATGAGTTAAGAAACTCGGGAAAAAATGAAATGAGAAGTGCAGAGGGAGAATATTTTGCTTCAGAAATACAAGCAATACATGAACAAGTGAAACAACAGCTACAGGATAGTGTTGAAGCCCCGAAAGTCGGGTCGACAACAAGGGGGATACCTACCCAGTCTAGACCTTGGTTGGCAGCTCCTTATCCGTTTGGTATAGCGGGTCCGACTGGGGATAATGGGACCAGTTTCCCAATCTAATGGTGTGTGTGTGTGTGTGTAGAGTTGGATGAAGCTGATCTAAGAGTACTTAAAGCTAATTTAATTCAGATTCTTAAAC
>APFE031625686.1:25019-69555 GCA_000404065.3 Pinus taeda | reverse complement strand
TGAAAATAGAAATAACAAGCGCTGGCACCACTTTCTGGTAAACTAGAAGATATTTTCGAGAATCTTCCTCTGGCTGGGTGTATTCACTGTGTGTATACTTGGTAATGAATCAAATTTCTCTCAAACTGATTCTGCTTTTGCTATTTCGGTTTCCGGCCTTGTGAATGACTGAAAAAGTTAGGGACTTTACTCTCTGAATAATTTTCTTCATCGAAAACTGCCTCCGTTCTTTGTTCCGGGCTTTTCTGGTGCGTAAGCTTTAGGGTTTTTTGTAAACATGTTGCTTTTGTGTGCCTTTGACTATGAGCTTTAGATGGCCTATTTACATCAGCATCTGTTGAGTGATACTCTGGAATCTGTGGTCCTGTCACATGCGGTCTCCGTTTCTGAAGGGATCTCTTCTCTGTTCTCCGAGCATTGACGCTTTCCCCTTTTCCTTAGATGTTTCCTGCACATTGCTTCATGTTATTTCCTGTCTTACAGTTTACGCAAAGGAAAAGAGTAATGATAATAAAGATTGACTTGAAAGCTTTAAGCTCTTATGAATGCATAATCATGACACCCATAGCGAACTGACTCTTCAAAAAAACACAAGACTGTCCTTCCTGAATACTTTGGCGTATAATCATTAATTTCTTTTAAGGAAAACGCTCAATTTTGGTTAACGGACAGCTTTCCTTGAATACTGCGCCGAGGAAAATTCGCGATGGGTAATTTCTAGGACTCACATCGCAGCATTGCGGATCGCATCGTCAAGATGTGTCATCGAAGAAAATCATGATCGTGAATTTTTGCAAATCGCATTTAGTCATTCAGTCATTATGTTCTACTTACGCGATGTTGCGATATGCGACATCGCATATCGGCCGTTGGAGATTTCTTAAGTTTTTTCATTTAAGAGCACTTCATAATGAATGCGATGCAATGAATTTCGCGTCGCTTCTTCGCAATTTATTATGCTCATAAGAAAACATTTCATTCTCTTTACGCGATGCGATAAAGTTTTAAGGAGTTGAATACAAAAATTTTCATAAAATGTTTGTTTGGATTTTTTATTAAGGGTCCCCATTTGTTTGGTGTTATTGCTAATATCAAACAAAGAGGGGGGTTGTTGGTGGCCACAACAGATAGCAACATCAAGTACAATAATAGAGTAGACATGAGAAGAAGAGAAGTGAAATTTGAAGTTGGAGATTTGGTTTTAACACACCTAAGGAAGGAAAGATTTCCAAAGAGGGATTATACCAAATTGAAGTTCAAGAAAATTGGACCATGCAGAGCATTAAGGAAATTTTCTGCAAATGCATATGAAATTGAATTTCCCCCTGATGTTGGAATATCTCCAATTTTCAATGTTAATGATTTGTACAAGTATGAAGGTGAAATTGTAGATGATACAAAAGAAGACCAAGAGATACAGGAAATTGACTAGGTAAAACAGTTACCTACAGCAAATGAATTACAACCAGAAAGGATTTTAGACAAGAAAGTGATCAAGAAAACCAAAGGACATGAGTACTTTAAGTATTTGGTCAAATGGAAGAATCAACCAATTGTTGAAGCTACTTGGCTAACAAAAGACATGCAATAGAAATTGGGAAGATCTGTAGAAGAGCTCATGGACAGGAGCCCATGAAGAATTTTATCCTTAGGAGTTTGATGCAGGAGCATAAGGCTTGAAGACAAATTCGAATAATTATTCCAAAAATACAAAAGAATTTACAAGCAAAGGAGTGGGATCCTTTAGCCATAAGTTTCCATGTTTTTCTAGTGAAGCATATAGCTATAATATAGGATTTGATCATGATGTAATAAATTTTAGTTAGTTAGCTATACTGGAGATTCTTGAGGAGAATGCCTCGTAGGACAGACATGGTTAATAAATTTTAGCCTTTGAATTAGGATCTGGTTGTTAGGATGAACCACTACTTATGTAATTTTCACACTATTGTAAGAGGATTTGGACCGATTGGATTTGGAATCATTGATTAAGGAAAGAGGAATTACATCTCTTTGTTGGTCAATCTCGAAGGTAATGTGACCTCTGAAATCTTCCTGTGCATCATTAGCATACTTATTTGTCTTTGAAATTTAGAATTTATGCATAACTGGTGTATTTTTGTATCGCTTTCTCCTTAAGTCTTTTAACAACGTGATTGGCCTGGTTTCCCATATAATGCTTTGATAAAGCCACAACAGTCATTTGTATGTTTTACTTTTATCAACGTTCCCACTGTTTTTAGTTTATATATCATTTTAAAATCCTACAAGCAAAATTTCATTTTACACTAAGAATCTGTTATCACTTAAGAAATCTGATATATGAAATTTCTCATCCTAGCCCGATGACAAAGGTCAGTGTTAGTCTAAGTTGATTTCATTTTTTCCTTAAAGTCTGAAGTTTTAGGAGGTCATGAGTCAAGTGTATTCTTATCTACCATTGGTTCCCCCTCATTCACCATTGATTTCATAGCCATGTGTCACTTTGTTATCCACCACAAAGCCTTTTGGTAATTGCGTAGCACATGCATTCTTTTTAAAGTGTTTTCGCACTGCATTTACTTTGTTTAGTAGTTTCACAGTGCAAAACCTTATTAGGTTATTTCGCAGCGCATCATTCAAAATTCAAACTAACCGTGCTGCGAAATCAGGGATTCATGCATTTCGCAGCGAATCTTTCCCAAATGTCAAATCCGTTAGGTAAATCAGTGGTTGCGTCATCTTGTGTTAGTTCATGTACTCCACTTATCACATTCCACCACCCATTGCCATTATCACCACCATTAGATTTTTTGATACACACAGATTACCATTTCCAAGAAAAGCCACCTTGCACAAGTCTTAATGATGATTGTAAGCCTTGCATGAATAACAAATCTGCAAGATTGCAATTTGAAAGATTATAAATGGCAAGATTTCAATTTTAAATACAATTGTAATCAAGCGAGGCAACAAATTCATGTGAGGCGGATTTTCAAAATAAGCTGAGTTTACAGTTCGAACAGAGCTAGTATTCCTTGCTTTCAGGTCTTTAAGATTTCATGGAGAGATCAATAGAGAAGACAGAACACAGATCAGGCAAATTTCTGAGGAATGAGCCTGAAGGTTTGGATATAACACTGAAGAATAAAGAGGTGGAGAAGGCGTTTAAAAAAGCTGGGTGTTGGAATTTTTGCAGGAAGTTACAAGGAGGGCATGCACAGGTGACCAAAGAATTTGTGCTTAATTTCACAGGATTAAATGCAAAGGTGGCTATAATGGAATTGCAGGTCTCGCCAGAGATGATATCCACTGTGACAGAGATTCCATGAGGGCAAGAGAACTGGTTCAAAAATTTCAAATTTGACATGAATCCATGCAAGGAGTTTTTAAAGGAGTTTGTAAATTTAGATTTGAGTAAGTCAGTGCCTAGGAGTTATGTCAAAGAGTCCTATGCACATTTACTCACCTGTATACAAAAATACCTGACTTGCGAAGGAAGGTATATCAAGGTGTATTCGTACCATTTCAAGCTCCTTTTGCATTTTACAAGGAAAGTTTCCATTGATCTACCTTTTTACCTATTCTGCAGTTTGAGTAAGATGTGTGAAAAAGTACAATTGAGGAAGGAAGCTTGTGAAACTTCTATGTTTCATCATGGCTTGATTAAACTACATGTCTTACATGAGCTTCAAAAGGTAGGCAAAGATTGGAATTCATTTATTTTTATGGTTGGTTTCAGAAGCCAGACTGGCCTCAGTCCTCTACTTGCAAGAGATCTTACAACAGCGGGTCTTCAAATAGAAACAAGAGCTAAGATATTTCCAAAATTAAAGGCGAGGAAACAAGTGAGAGAGTCAGTAAAGCCACTGATCATTCAAGATACACCTCAACAGTCAACTAAAGAAAAAGCTCAAGTCAAAGAGATTGCACCTGAAGTAAGCACAACTGATGTAGTCTCAAGGAGAAGAACAATAAGTCAGATGGTTAAAGAAAAAGGTAAGGCAGTAGCTGTTGAAGAAAGTCCAGTTTCGAAGGGAAATCTAAATGATTTATTGCAGGCAATTGACTTTGAGGAGTCCCCACTAGTTCAAGATGAATTGATGCAGTCAGAAAAAGAGAATACAAAGAAAACCAAAGCCTTAAAGAAACTTAAATTTGATGAGCAAGCTGAACAATTTGTTTTCAAACCCAGGAGACCCATAACAAGGAGATTTCAGCAAGTACAGGAGGTACCACAAAGAACAGAGGAAACAGGGGAAGAGATACAACGCCATCAAAGAAAGGACAAAGGCAAAACAGTCGCCACATATAAAGAAGATAGTATAGAAGACTTGAAAAGAATATTGGAATCAGCTAACCTTGAGATTGCCAGACTGAGGAAATATGCCAGAAGACATGCCATCATACAAGCTAATTATTTAAGAATTAAAACCTTATGGGAAGAGAAAGCAACTTCAGAGGTGGTTGACTGTGATACTCAATTCCATACTTGGACAGTACCGACAATTAAAGAAGCAAAATTCATCAGGATGATTAATATGTAATTAAGAGCTGGGAACAAGACTATGAAGAAACAAATCGAAGATTTAAAGGCACAGTTAAGCCAGCTAAAGGAACCTTCTAAATGAAATCCCATTTCAAGTAAGATTATGTTTTGAATTTTGATGATTTTGCTTAGTCTCATCTTCTTGAAGAATTCTACATGTCCATTTAGTTTTGGAAAGTCTTGGAATAGTTGAAAGGAGGTTTTGTTAACAAAGTGCTCAATTAATAAATTTTTGGGTTGAAAACTATGTTTTTTTAAACAACTCAGTAGTTTCGTAGCGCGCTACGAAACTGCTGAAGCTAAAGAATCCAATACAAATCAACCAGTTTTGAAACATAAGCGGGAAATTTTGAAGAATGAACATATGCAAGGAAACATCCGAAGTTGCAACAATCAATTAGGTTAAGATAGGTGGAGAAATATGGATTTGGATCCAAATTTGATTTTTGTCATAAAGTGAGCACTTTAATCACAGTTCAAATATGCTAAGACAACTTAAATGAGTTTTTGTTTTAAAGGGCAGTGGACAGCACATCAAGGATGTAGCCATCTGTCACATTTTGAAAACAAAGATGAAAGACCTGCTTCAAAGATGAAAGACCTGCTTCTGTGGATTCGAAAA
This sequence comes from Pinus taeda, assembly GCA_000404065.3. Lineage (NCBI taxonomy): Eukaryota > Viridiplantae > Streptophyta > Pinopsida > Pinales > Pinaceae > Pinus > Pinus taeda. The sequence goes on along the minus strand of APFE031625686.1, from coordinate 64,405 downwards.
CCATAAAGACCGATGAGAAGTGGTTGTTTCCTATATTTCAGCACGATGGGAAAGATGTAGCATAAAATACAAGCATGGAGTCTTAAACCTCCATCACATCCAAACTAAAAGGGAATCAGGTGTCAAGGAACGGTAATCATTGTAACCAACGCTATTATTAGCTTGGCATGGTATTAGAATCCTACTAGATTTAGATCTCTGAAAAGTCCAATTAAAGTTTGTTACATTTAATAGGCAGTTAGAAGTGGATTAGGTGTCATTAGAAGTAGATTTCGAGTTTCCCTCATGTTGGAGGAGAAATCTCAATCGGATAGAAGAACTCTATATATAGCTGGAGCAACAATGTAATAGGGGTTGGAAATTTTATAAAAAAAACGTTGATATTTGGCTTATGTAATACTCTGTTTTGATAATACATGTTTGGCTTTACTTCTCAGGATTCATGAGGGATTCGATGTTCAGAATGTGTGATGTTGTCCTTTTCCTAATTCTTGTAGTGGTATGAATGTGTAGTCACTTAGAATTCACTTGAGGTGCTCTAACTTCCTGTATGCATTCATAGACTGTGTGGTCCTATCTAAGTTGGTATGTTCTGAATATTTTAAATGTTGAATGCCCTGACTTCTATGTAAGGTTGAATTCATTATCATATTGAGATGTTGTTAACTCCATAAGCCCAATGGATAGTTTCTAAATATGTTTCCACCATTCATATTTTTACAGTTGTTTCACAAGAGTTAGTCATCTTAACTATAATCCAAATCATTAACCCTTTTTGAGAGAGCCCTCTCAGGTTGAGGAGGCTAAGCCTCAGCCTAAAGCATGTTTGAAATAGTTACTTGAGGTCTTCCTGGTCTGCAGTCTTCCAGGGTTAGATTTTGAGATAACAGAATTAGTGAAAACACAAGACCGGATCCGATATCCAGACTTGACAATTTATAGACCGGAATTTTTAACTTTATTGGATCCGTAAGGATATCGGATCGGCGCTTTGAAGTTGATAGATCCTGGCTTGGAGGATTTGCGACTTGCAATTGTGTGATTAAAATGCAACTGTTGGATTGCAATTAGTCGAGACCATTGGATTGACGGAGCAATATCGCATCGCTAAGCCGCATTCAGTCGTTATAAGTGTTATGGGAGGTGGACTTAGGAATGTTGTGATTGTGACTATGCGATAAGTGATAGTTGTGATATATCGCATTGTTGTGTTATCGCATCAAGGTAAACACCATGATAATGTTGAGTCAGTGTATTATGACTGTCGATAACGAAGTACAATAGTGTTATTCCATTTCTTATGGAATAACCTCGTCGATAATGTATTTTTCATGTTAATGCATTTCTTTTGGGAAAATAGGGCCGATAGTGTTAAGTGCCTCTGTTATGAAATTGTGCCCAATAACGAAGGTTTGGGCTATTAATAAAAAAGGATTGGTTATAGTGCCCAAAAAGGGAAAAATTAATTAAACGAACAATCTAGAAGTATATGACTAATAATTCAGTTGAGAAAGATGAAGGGATTCCACTAGAATTAGAGGAAGTTGTATCAGGGTTTGAACGTTTGTCAATATTGCCTACACCCAGGCCACCATTTGTATAACCAATTTCCCCTTTCTTTATAAGTTTTCGATCCTGTGGGATGTGGGTTATGGGCCCACAAACCTATCAAAAGCATTATTCATTTTCTTAGGCCATAAGCCTTTAAATCGAACCACAACACTCTATCAAATTTTCTCTTAAAAACCCAGGACCACACTTCATATCGGATACATATGAATACACGGGAACAACGTCCCCAAACATATAAGCCAGAACTCAAAAACTATCCACCTACATCTATAATTATCTTCGGATCCACTCATCGTTCGCTTTCGGCTGCGCTCCTCCTTTGATCTCCGATCGGCCTAATCTCTGCCATCAATTTCATTTGTCGATCCAATGGCTATCGGCGCATTTCTTAATCGGCCCATGGGCGTATTGCAATTCTATCTCCGCCATCCCTTAACCTCTTTTTATGACAATTTGCGATTAGATATTGGTTGTTGATCTAGCACTCGATCTGACAGTTGTCACTAGCCTGATAAACCACCTTGCACAAAAAACCTCAACCATTGATCTACTTGCGCTAGATCCAATGATTGTTAGGGATTTCAGGTGGACAAGTAGCACAAGGATTAACTACCTGAAAAGCGGTTTCCTCCCTCCTCCTTGTTGTTACGTGTCACTTGATGAGTGGCATCGAGTGGTCACATAATATTACCACTTACCACCTTTTCCTAGCCCGATATACCACTCTTGCATATAAAGCTGTTGATGTGATATGAATGAATTACTCCGCAACAATTCCATCCAGGTCGTTGATCTTACAAATCTAACGGTCCTTGTGTATTGTTTCACCAACCTCCTCTTAGACTTGATCTCTTCTGTGATTGATGGGTTTACGTTAAAACCATAGTTTCTCTGCCATATTTTGCCTTCACACAGACACTCATATTGTTGTAGATCTGACCCAAAAATATAAGACAATAGAGATAAACCCAAGAATTAAGATAGAAATAGATAGAAATTCTTCTTTATTATCAAACCCTTATGGTAGGGCAACACCATACATTCACTCCTTAAGGAAGGAGAATACTCCACAAGCCATATGTCTGTTCATACAAGAATACTTCTCTTCATATCTCTCCATGTGGAGTCTCTAGCCTCTATATAGGCCTCATACATACAATACCATGCATCATTACCATGGTTTACTCATACCATCAACTAATACCATGGGCCCATTACATTATTATTAACTACTTGTGGTCCCTTACATGACATAGGTTAACCACCTTATTTATTACTATGGTCCATCCCATTATTATATTATTACCTTGGGTACCTCCCTCGGTACCCCATATTACCCCCCTAGTTATATAACATTCCACCCCCCTTAGCATGTTTCATCCCCGAAACATGGGAAGAACACAAATAATAAGATCTACTCAAAAGAGTAGTCCACTGATACCATGCACGTGCATCTAGCCATCCAAGAGAAAGGTGAACCCTCGATCTCGCTGGTGCCTCGCTCGCTTGCGATGGAAGTTGACCGTGGCAACTCTTCTGTGTTGAGGTGTAGCAGGTGGATCGTCTCTCCTTTGTATCCGTCATGTGACTCTTTGGTTGCCATCTTGACGGTTGTCTTGCGGGGTCATGTGGGTGATGATATGTTGAAGTTTTAACCCACGATGGCTTTTTCTTGACTTCACCCTGCTGTAGGGCCTGTTGTGGTGTCTTCTTTTTCAATATAACTTCAGCCACTGACCCCTCATCAGATGTGTCAGCACCTGTTACCTTTTCAGCTGCAGCCTCTGTTTGTGTTTGAATATCGACCATCAATTGCTCGTCCTCTGATATGTCAGTCCCTGTAACATCTTTTGCTTCAACCTCCTTGGACTCTACCTGCTTATTAATGGAAATATCCTGTAATGTAATTTTCTTCTTTTTATACCAGAGCTTCAGGAATTTCTTCTGCACATTAATATTTATAGTATCCACTAAGTCCATCCAAGGGTATCCCAAAACAACATCCATGTTATCCATATCTGAAGCATAAAAATCACTATGAAACACATATTTATCCATAGAAATCTTCAAATCCTTGTACACTTGAACATCCTCATTATCAACCTGTGTATGTTCAATTTGTTTTGCTGGGACTTGCAATTTCTTTGCCAAATTAACACTGATAAAATTATGTTTACAACTAGGATTGATGGAAACAATGATCTTCTCTTTCTAAAGCAATCCATGAATCTGTAATAAGGATATACCAGTAGGAATTAATCCCTTATGTGTCTCATTCTCCTTTTTCCTAGCCTGAGACCATTTGTCTAAAAGGATTCGTTCAAATTCTACATCTGAGAGTTTGGTGAACTGCTTGCAGTCAAGTGAGAACCACCATTTGGCAGCCTCATCTTTTAAATTAAACCACACAGAATCCCTCCAATATCCCCCATACATATGCTTTAGTTCCTTTATGGATTCTTCAATAGTCGGACCATCATCTTTTCCTGTAAAAATTTCCTTGCTAGAAGCCATGAAAGTTTGAAAAAATCCACTTACTTGGCTAAAATTTGATAATGTCACAGTTTCGTCAATATTGCTCAGAATCACTATTATAACTTGTTTTTTAGAAATGGAACAACCACTCTGCATCTGCCCATGTGGTAAAAATCTTGATCCAGACACTTGAAATTTCAGATCTGCGTTGCTACTCTCCCGCCGTCACCCAAAATTTCTGCAAAAAGAGCTGATTTTAATTCAGCGGTATCTCCTTCATCCGGACTCCGATTCGACTGATTTTTTTTTTGAAATCATGTGTTTTTTCACAAAGATTCTAGATATACAATTAGATCTTGTAGATCTTTCACCAGGACGTCTAGATCTGTGCCGCAAATTCGCTGCCCCGAAAAATTGTCTCCAACCCTACTGATTTTTAGATCAGTGATATCTCCTTCATCCGGACTCCGATTTGACCGATTTTTTTTTTGAAATCGGCTATTTTTTTACAAGGAATACAGATCTACAATCAGATTTTTCATATCTTGAACCAAAACGTGAAGATATGATCTGAAAACTCGCCACCCTTGAAACCCTGCAAAAATGAAAAAAAAAATCTCCACTTTTGTGCCCAAGAAAGTGCTCTGATACCACTTGTTGTAACTCTAACCCAGAATATAGCTCCGATACCACTTGTTGTAACTCTAACCCAGAATATAGCTCTGATACCACTTGTTGTAGCTCTGATACCACTTGTTGTAGATCTAACCCAGGATATTGCTCTGATACCACTTGTTGTAGATCTAACCCAGAAATATATGATAACAGAAATAATCCAATAAATAACAAGATCAAAATAGATTGAAATGCTTCTTTATTGATCAAACCCTTAAGGTAGGGCAACACCATACATTCACTCCTTAAGGAAGGAGAATACTCCACAAGCCATATGCTTGTTCATATAAGACTACTTCTCTTCCTATCCCTCCATGTGGAGTCTCTAGCCTCTAAATAGGCCTCATACATACAATACCATGGTTTACTCATACCATCAACTAATACCATGGGCCCATTACATTATTATTAACTACTTGTGGTCCCTTACATGACATGGGTTAACCACCTTATTTATTACTATGGCCCATCCCATTATTACATTATTACCTTGGGTACCTCCCTCGGTACCCCATATTACCCCCCTAGGTACATAACAATTTGGCTCGGAATCTCTAGATAAGAACTTGTTGTTTATCCTCCGAATCCTTTATTCGATCCTACTATGATATCACTGCAATGTTTGTATAGTCTGTATGGTCGGTCAGGTATTCCTTTGAATTTATCCCCTCGAACATCTTCAGTTGTCCATTGCCATTTGTTTTCACCCATGGAATCAGAATGCAAGATCCTAGTCTCTTCTCTGGGTCACTTGGAGCTGTCTACTACACACACTCCTCACATTGTCGATGAGCAGGGATATCCATTCCCTCCTAAAAGTTTCCCTTACATGGGAAGCATTCCAACCAATGTTTATCTTGAGTTATCTCGTGATTATGTTTCATTAGCTTAGTTGGTGACAGGCACCCCTAATGCCTTGTCGTTATATCACAACCCTATCTAGTCATCTGGCGCTATGCCTACCTCAGGTTCATTTGTTTAGAACTCAACCTCTAAGCAAATGGTGCATTATGTAGTCACTTCAGTTCTAGTGCAACCCAACATTCTGAATCCACTTATTTCATTGGTCCAAGTTACTCGTCTGATTCAACCGACGATTTCGATTCAAGTCTCTATTAGTACTTCGATCCCTCCAGTAAGTGGATAGGCCATGTCACCACCTAGGGGTAGAATCCAAATGTTTCTATGATGTCTGCCACAACAAATGTGAGTGGCTCACAAGCTCACATTGTTGGAATGAACCAGCCCTCTTTCGGTGCTCTTCCGAACCCTGCTAACCTTGTTGGATCAAGTAATGTCTAGTACCAATAGCCAAACACTATTGGTCCTTTTGGGTCAAGTAACATCTAGTCCCAACATCTGTATGTTTCTCAAGTTCAATACCAACCTCCTTATGTTCCACATGGTTCACAAGCGATGGTCCATCTACCTTATGTCCCTCAAGCTGGACCTTATTTTTAGCCTTATCCATCTGCTGCACCTGGTGGATATGGCCAGATCCTATTTGGGAACTTTTAGGGAGCTGCCCAAGTACCCTTGCAATAGCAAGGGCAACCTCCTAGTAGTAAGGGCCATCTTTGTAGTATTAAGGGCAGACAGTGCAGCAACAAGGTCAATTGCAACAACCGCAGGGGCAACCCTTGCAATAGTCACAACAAACCTTGCAACTGCAGATGTAGTATGTTCCTCAACCCTCCCAACCTATATCCTTGAAAGTTCAACCTCTGCAGCTGCAAGGACTACCTTTACAGCTGCAAGGTCAACCCTTGCAGCAACAAGGTCAACACGGGCAACAAAAACCCTTATACTCATATTAGCAGGTTCAACCTTTGTAAGGGAAAGGTCAAGGTCAAGTCATGTAGCAGCAGGTCCAAAATCCTTATGTCCAAGGGCAACAGGTCCAGGATCCTTTTGTCCAAGGGCAGCAGGTGCAAAACCCTTATGTCCAAGGGAAACAGGTTCAACACCCTTACGTCTAGCGGCAACAAGTGAAAAATCCATATGTCCAAGGTCAACAGGCTCAACAACCTTTTAACCCATATGTTGCTTACGAGCAGTCTATGGCTGTATAGTTTCAAGGCTATCAAGGTCAGAATCCTCCCTACGGGCAAGGTCACGTACAGTGGGGGCAAAATCAAATGCCATATGGATAAAACCCTCCACTATGGGGACAAAATCTTTACCAAAAAGGATGGGTTCCATAGTCTGGGCCTACTTATAGGCCTCAATTGCATTTCAACACCCAATTGTCATTCTTGGCCACATTGGAGCTGCCAGATGTGTCTAGAATCATGAATGATTCTATTATTCATTCGCCATACTAGCCTCCTGTTCCGTCCAAGATTCTGAGAGATTGTCCGAAGTTTATAGGAAAAGTGAAAGAGGATCCACAAGTCCACGTGATCACATATCACCTCTAGTGCTGCTCAAATTCATATGTTGATGATTCCATTCATCTCCCAACCAAGTGGTACATTGAACTGCCTCGAAGTACCTATCGTGACTTTAACACTCTTTCTATGGCATTTCTCACACATTTCCAACTACCGCTTTGCTATGAAACTGGCACCCATCTGCTGAAATCACTCAAGCAAGACACTATGACCCACATCTCTGATCATATCCATGAATGGAGATGTCGGCGTCGCCTGATCAATTTTGAGATTGCTGATTAGTTGTTGACCGAATGGTTTACCAAATCATTTGTCAGCAAAATTGCTAAGGACATTGCTATGGGTGGATGTGTCACTGAGGGACAAGCCATCGTGCATGCCCAATATTTATATCTCATCTATTCACAATATGGAAAATTATATGATATGTTACCCGATGCACCCAAACCATCATTTGATCTGGTGACATCCAAGTCTCTGGCTACACCTCCTGTTGATGGAGTAATTGGTTCAATGTCCCAAACCCCACCAAAATCTTCTTCCAAATAGAAGTCAATCTCAAACACTGATCCCAACGATTCCTCTCAAAATTCAATTGGTCCTGGTAAAAACTCAGAGGTTCACGCTGTCTAGTCTACCACAATAGACAAATCCTCTAAAGGTAAAAAGAAAGGAAAAGGAAAGGGTAAATTCGATGCCCCGAAATAGGGCCCTCCTAAGTCATATGCTGGTGATGATTCTCAATGAAAGCCCAAGTATCAGTGCCTCATCTGTGAGGAGGATCACTATACTAAAGATTGTCCTCGACAATTTGAAGTTAGTCATTTGCTTAAAGGGACCCCTGTTGTCCTGAAAGAGCCCTTTCCATCCCAGCAGACCCAAATGGTAGGCGAGCCTCGGTCACCCACTTCCTCAGGTTCACAAGTGTTCTTGATGACTACACCTATCAATGTGGCTACCAAGCCAAAAGATTATCAAGCGCCTACCCTGATAGTAGGGAAAGGGAAATAAAGTACCCCTTCTTCCTCCATCCTGTCTAGTTCCGGTCCTCTCCATATAGAGTGACCTAATCCTGATTCCACCATTCGACCACCTTCTCAAGGTGTGCTATGAAAGTCCTCATACAATACGAATGCTCACGCCATCCAACATTATAATATTGTTGAGGAGTTGGCCCAGGCCCCTTCAGCTATGTCTTCTCTCAAGGTCCTTCAAAGCTGTCCATCTCAGCGGAAAGCATTACTGTAAGCTATTGGAGGTATTGATCCAACTAACTCTAAATGAGAAAACCATTCATAGGACCTTCATTGATGAAGGTGCTTCTACCTGCATCATGTCTATCGCTTGTTGGAAGGCAATTGGTTCTCCTGCCTTGAACCAATCACTTAACACTCTGGAAGCCTTTAATGGGCATGATTCTCAGCCATACGGTGTCCTTCGTAACCTTGCCATTACTTTGGAGGGTAAGACAATACACGTCGAAGTAGAGATTTTTGACGCTAATATTAACTATAATGTTCTACTTGGAAGAAGTTGGACCCATGCCATGCATGTTGTAGCCTCCTCCCTTTTCCACGTGATCTATTTTCCCCATCAAGGGAAGATTATCACAGTCGACCAACTGTCCTTCTTTGCCTCTTCCTCCTCAGATGGCAATGTTCCTTATGTCAAACACACCGGTGCTCCTTATGAAAGTGTGGGGATAGGACTTTTTAAAGATCTAGCTTTGATGGGTATTTTTCCACTCCCACCTCTGCATTTTGCCTCTGTCAACATGATCTCGGTCAAGTCTGATCCTTAGGTCATTCCTTCACTGGATCTTGTTGATACATGGGGCGAGGTTATGCCATTAAACCTTGCCGAAATTAATTATGTGGAGATCGTTTTGGCCTTGACTTTGGTATCCTCTTATCATTATTTTTCTAATGTCTCTCTCAACACGTATTCTCAATCCCCGTGGCTTGGTTCTTAGGAATCTCCTGATCCCTTAGCCGAGACTTTTCTTTCTGACAAAAGTATCATAGAGGTAATGTCTTTGGAGGAAGCACCTTGGAAATACACTTACCATTGTTCCTCGTTCTTTCCTGGCTTGACGGTCATGTCTAATTGTCTTGAGAAGTTCTCCTCTTGGTTCCTGACCCAACCACTTTAGACGCTGACCATGACTCATGAAGTTTTGTCAGAAGGGAACATGGGTAACATTACCCAAATGATGTTGATTGATATTTCTATCAAGACTGGTGTCGTTGAAAATGTGCATATCAAGGTAACTTGTTTTCCTAATGAGATCAAGCTCTATACTTGTTTGTTCCACAAATTCTGAGATCCTTTTGCATGGTCATATGAAGAAATGCCCAGAATTGACTTGAGTATAGTTGTTCATGAAATTCTAACTTACCCTCATACGAAGCCCACTCACCAATTACTTTGTCCAATGCACCCTAGAAAAGCAGCCTCTATCAAGGGTGAAGTTGAAAAACTTCTTAAAAGATGGATTTATTTATCCAATCCCTCTTATGGATTGGGTTTCTAATATCGTACCATTGACAAAGAAACAAGGCACTCTTCGCATTTGCGTTGATTACTGTGACCTGAATCATTCCTGTCTAAAGGATAATTACCACACTCCTTTCATAGACTAGATCATTGATGAATGTCTTGGGAGTGAAATGGTTTCCATTATGGATGGTTTTTCTGGTTACAACCAGATCAACATTGCACTGGTTGATCAAGATAAGACAACCTTTACCTATCCGTGGGGGACTTTTGTGTATAAAAAGCTCCCTTTTGGCCTTAAGAATGTTGGGGCTACATTTCAAAGAGTGATGTCTTATGCATTCCATGACATTAGAAACATCATTTAGCCTTATTTGGATGACCTTTCGGATCATTCATGTAAGCACCATGATCATCCTGATCATCTGTGGAAAATATTTCTTTGCTGGAGACACTACAACATTTAGTGGAATCCACATAAGTGTGTCTTCTGTGTTGAATCCAGACATCTCCTCAGCTTTATTGTTTCAAAAGAAGGAATTCATCTTGATCCTCTTAAAGTCGAGGATATTGTTAATTTACCCCCTCCCTCTTCATTGCATCAACTCCAATGTCTGCAAGGGAAAGAAAATTTGCTCCTTCATTTTGTACCAAACCATGCTAAGCTAGCTTAAAGGTTCACCCAGATGCTTAAGTAAGGAATTCCATTCATTTGTGATGAGGCTGCCCAAAAATCTTTCGATGATTTAAAAGTTGTCCTCATTAATGCTCCTTTTGCTGCACCCTCCAAACTATCATCCAATTATTTCCTTTATCTAGCTGCAACCTCTAGTACCATCACTATGGTGCTGGTGCAAGACGATGACGAAGGTAATGAACATGTCATTTACTACCTCAGTTGCAATCTCCTCGATAATGAGACGCATTATTCTCATGTCGAGAAGTTGGCTTTGGCTATCGTTCAAGTGATTCAATGCTTTCGGCATTACATTCTTCTTTGCACTATGACTGTGATTTCTGATTGCAACCCTATGAACTACATCCTAACTTGTCATTTTCTTGGGGGAAAGTATTCCAAGTGGATTGTCATCCTCTAGGAATTTGATTTGGTGTTCACTACTGCCAAATATAAGAAATTGCTTGTCTTCGCTGAGTTGATTTTCTCCCTTCCCTCTACTTCTCTTCCTTCTGGTGCTGATAAGCATCTCCTGGATGATACTCTTTTTCTAATTAGCACTCTCAACCCATGGTATAGTGATATATCATCATGTATCTCCAAATGTCCACCTTCCAGTCTCCGTTGACCAAGGATGATCACCGACACATTCGGCATCAATCCAAACTTTAATCCATCATTGGAGATACTTTATACCGTGTTGGTGTTGATTCAATACTTCGCTGATGTCTAACTCTCGAGGAGGCTGAGAGAGTCTTGAATGAATTCCATTTTGGCGCATGTGGTGGTCATTTGTCTGGATATGCTACTTCTCAAAAGATACTCTGCGCTAGTTATTTCTGGCCTTCTATCTTCAAGGATTCCATCCTTGTTGTTTGCAAATGCCACGAGTGCCAAATTTAGCAGCGAATCGTGTGCACCCTACCTGCTCACCTTCACCCTATTATTACCATTGGTCCCCTTTCCAAATGGGGTGTTAACTATATGACATGTAACCCTCGTTCGGTCACAGGGCATGGTTATATTATCATTGTAAAACGATAGCTCAATTTCTATTCAATCACATTATTTCTAGATTTGAAGTGCCTCATGCCATTGTCACCGACCATGGCTCCCATTTTTGTGATTACATGACGGTTGAGATATCTTCTACGTTGGGCTTGTGCCACAATGGCTCAACCCCGTACTACCCTCAGGCCAATGGACAAGTTGAAGCTGCGATCAAAGTCTTGGTTACAATGCTTCAGCACACCATTATGATGCACAAGTCAAATTGGCATCTCATGCTTTTACAGCTCTATGGTATTACCGAACGTCAACCAAAGACGCTACTAGATTTATACCTCTCTAGCTTGTCTATGGTCTGGAAGAAACTTTACCGATTGAGTGTGAAATTCCCTCACTCAATCTAGCTATCAAACTTCTCCCCGAGACCTTACCTCAAGAAGATCCCCTCTTGTCAACTCGATGAAAGTCGTCGTCTTGCTACTTTAGTCATTGAAGCACAGAAAAAGTGGGTTAAGTCTCATTTTGATCAATTGGTCTCCCCTCATGATTTTTCTGAGGGTGATTTGGTTTTACTGTATGATCAAGGTAATGATAAGCTAGGGGCATGTAAATTCAAACCCATGTGGCATGGGCCCTATATTGTTAAGCATGTGTTACAAAAAGGGGCCTATGCGCTGATTGATTATGAGGGAAATCCCTTAGATAAGCCCCGTAATGGATTGTATCTCAAAAACTACTATGCCTGAGTCATCTTGCATGGCTAGATTTGTACAATAGTGTGTTATTCATTTTTGTGCAGTGTGGTTTGGTGTGTTGTTTCCTGCTTACCATGTCTTCGCCTACTTCGCAGATGTCTGTGAATCCTCACATTGGTTTCGCTAATGGTGCTTGCCATAGTACCCGGAATCTATCCTCCGTGCCATGGGCCATTTATGACCCCCATGGTGAGTTGATTGATCTTCAAGGTATTTGTTTAGGTCGAACAACTAATAACATTGTTGAGTATAGCATAGTTATCGAACCATTGTGAGAAGCCATTTCTCTTGACATTCGAGAATTAGTTGTCAACTTGGATTCACAACTTGTTGTTCTTCAACTTAACAGACAATATTCCATCAAAAACCCTCATATGTTGAGAATGTATTTGCGTATTCATCTCTTAGAAAGAAATTTTGGTTACATCACATATCATCATATTCCTAGGCATATGAATACTTTAACAATTGCATTAGCTAATTATGTGTTGGATAGACATTTGCGAAATATGTGAAAAAAAACATTTGTACCATAGTAAGCAAGAGAATATAGCATATATATATAATATATATAAATAATATATATATATATAATATATATAATATATATATAATATATATAGATATAGGATATAGATATAAGATATAGAATATAGATATAGATTATAGATATAGATAATAGATATGTCGATAATGTTTGAGTGTCATACATCAAAACCCCAAAAAATAATATATGTGTTCAAAAGTACATCAGTGGCTCGCAGGCCTCAAAACTGTAAAATGCTAAGCCTATAGACTACTCGGCATGGTGCTCATGATAGCATGTTACTGCTCATACTACATGAGTCAGTAGTCGGCAGATCCGGTCTGATACCCCCACTGTGTGCTTCTGTTACTATGGTGGGATGTCACCCACTTGGGCTTACTCTAGGATACCTCTGGTCAGTCTCTCAAGGTTCTGCATGATTTCCTCTTCGTTATTAACTCCTTCCTAATAAGGAGCGATATCAAACTGTCGAGCAATGCACCTAGTGATCAGGGACATCCCAGTTGATTGCTCTGGTCCTACATCTGGAGTTAAAAAATTGAAATGTCATGAACGCATATATTTGAAAAACAATAAAAAAATTAAAAATTAAAATTTCTTTTCATACCTCCATCACCACAATCTTCTCCCTCTAGGAGCGGCATGTTTGGATCACCATGGAATTCGGTACCACTATAGGACCAATCCTTGACTACGATGAGTTGTCACCTTAGCCACGAAAAGAAGGCAGGCTTGTATGATATATGTTGGCCCCCAATTATTCTAGGCATCAATTCACTCCAACAGACCATATGTGGGTCTTGTAGCAATGGCGGGTTCACCTCTGTAAGCTAATAGTGAGATAGTGGGATTTTCTCCAAAAAGTAGGTCACTAGAATGAAACCATATTTGAACTGATTCAGGTTTCCTACCTTGGCTTTGGATAACTGGTGTTTCATGTTTACCTTCATGGCTTCCTCCCAGTTGAAGATAGTCGGCCCCATACAATCTATAGCATACTGGAATTTGGGTTTATTGGACTCATGTAATGCCTGAACCCCAACCACTCTATTTATGGTCAAGAGAAGTGTTTTCAATACAAGGTTGTTAACACTCATGATATCAACCTTCCCGCTCTTTGATTTCAATGCTTCTGGGTAGTGTTATGTAGGAAACATGTTCACACTTGCCCCAATAGGCTTGACCCCATACAGATTGGCTGGTTCCCCTCTTTAGGATAGTCTAGTGATGAAATAGATGTCAAACATTTCTAAATCCAGTTCCTAGTCCCAGATCACAAAAATTTCCTAGTTAACTTCCCAAAGACTAATAAAATATTGTAGTATCTCGGGTTGAGCCCGAAGACTTGTCGTGAGGAAGAATTTGAGGAGCCCACAGTTCCTTAGGGAATTGAAATAGTTTGGGTCTACCAAAGCCTATGAATCAATTGCCTCATGTTCATGTTCTTTCCAAATTGACCATTTTTCATTGTGTTTTGTCTGTAAAAACCACAAATTCAAGTCAACATTCATCATTGACTGAAGAAATTCCGATTTAAGTGGAGAAATCAAGAAAAATTTGAATTTTTTTATGTTCATGATACTAGCACAACTATTTTAAAAATAGTAGAGCCAACAATGCACTTGATCATGTTAATGACCCTCGATTGGCATGATCCCATGCTTGGAAATCACCCCGACCAAGGGCGAATTTTGTTTGCTAAAATCTTCTCTAAAAATCCAAAAAATGGTTTAAAATAGGAAATACAAGCATGAAAATGAAGTTAAGGGTCTCAGCTCTTACTTGCAACTGACAGATCGTTGAATGGTCTCCTAGATCTGCCGCAATCTACTCCTAAAAATCTACGGTACAAATGGGTGAAAATTTCTCCGCACAAGGTAAAAAGGTAAAATGGTAAAATTATTAACTTTTTCCCTTTTTAGTCTTTTTTCATGATATTTTAGGGGTTTTAAAGGAGTTTTCATCTATTTTACCTCAAAAATTGGATAATATGTTTGCCTCTTGTGCAATGACAGGTGATAAACTACTGATGATGTTACTAGAGTCACGTTTAAGCTCTTTTCTCGACTCGTAAAAACTCAAATGAAAAGATTGCTGAGTATTTTTCCCTTTTTAACTCGTTAAAGAGAATAAAATGGGGGGTCCACTTTCAAGCTCTTTTTTTACTCTTTAAACATGAAAATATTGTGGAGATCTTGTCGTCTTGAATTCGTTAAAGGCTACAAAACATCGTTTACATAGTATATGTTTACTCCTTTTTTGGGCTGGGATAAACTATTTACTAAAAAGGTACTCCTTGACTGAAATTGTCAAGCGGTTCTGATGTCGGGATAAGCCAACAATAACAACAATATGCATATAAAATGCATAATCTTATTTATCCTAGGAATTTCAATCTCCCTGCCTAGTCAACCCTTCATAAATTACGGTTTAAGGACCCTTAATAAAATCTCATGCGGAAATTTTTAAAAGATTATTCAATAGTATAAACCTTAATTAACCTTTCCTGCAGATTCTTATTCAACCCTCATAAACTTTGGTTAATTATTAAACCCATGCATACTAACCATACCCTCTTATTCTAGTCTCAGATTTAATCAACATTAATCATACCATGGTTAATTTCCCTTAATCCGCTTTATTTCTATAATAACCTCTTGTAATAGAAATATATATAAACTGCATTAACCTTACCTTTCCACCTTTTCCACGGCCTTGGCACATTTTCCAAGGCCCACCTTTATCGGTTCAATCTCCACCATCAATTTCATTCCATCAGATCAACGACTATTGCATGATCTCCACTCATCCTTTGTAACTCAAATAACTTTAACTCGCATTGATAAACCTCTCGGGTCTACTCAATAGTTGAACAACAACTAAATAACAATTGAATAGAAACTGAACAACAACTGAACAACAAATGAACAACAATTTAATGACAACTAAACAACAATTGAATAGAAATTGAACAGCAATCGGTCCCGCATTGACTGTCCCTTTCTGCACGGGTGCTTCACTCTACACTGTTGATGTTACCATTCACTCCGAGAGTCGTTGATCGACCTGATCATCGTACATCGCATATCATGATTTCTACTGGCCAAGGTTCATTCACTCCTGAATGATGCGATCTGATATTAATCCAACAATCAACATCAGCAATGATCCAATGGTCTGTGACCTTGCAACCAGTATGTGGATTATCAAACAATCAACCCCCGTAGTTGACTTCAACATAAGCATTTGAATTTGTGATCGATGGCTAAGATCCATTGCGGGCCTTCAACCACAATCAATAATTTCTGTACTGTCCTATCCCTGTGGTCTAGTCCTCTGCCATTCATATCCTTCGATCTAAAAGATCTGACGATTCTCATTCTTTTCTGCCTACTTCGCATTTAGGCCATTTCTTAGTGTTCCTATGGTTTTGGGTTTCTTGCAGGGTTCTGGTCTTTAGCTATTCTGCATCACAACTTCCTCCTGAGCTTAACTCCACTCACGCCTTTATGCTTCCTTCACCTTCACTGTAACTTTAAAGGCTTCCTCCTGTAATGTTGATGTGAACAAAGCCATAACACCTCTCAGTCACTCTTCTCTGTATTTCACCTCTGATTCTACACATGCAACTTCTAATACATAGAACTACTCTAGTTCACACACATATTATAACTAAATTATTCCATACACACATATACACTCAAAATTGAGTTGTTTGTATTAATAAATAGGTATTTACACAGTTTCTTCTCTAAGGCCTGATTTCCAATATCATTGGTCTATGTTTCACAATCTTCCCGTAGGCTTACAATCAAACCTCTAACTACTAACTTGACTTGACTAACTAGATAATCTCTGACTATGCCTTTTAGGCTTACATTTATACAAAAGGATTCTACAACCAATTCCTAGTTTAGATCCATAAACTTCTCAACAAAACCCTAAAATATCTTCCTTGTCTCTAAGGATCCTCTCTAATCCACAAAATCATGAACTAGCTCCTAATCTAAGATTTACAATTAATTCTCAAATCTCTCAACTATCCCGATTCTCTCATGTTCTCCTACATTCGAGAACATTTACAATATGCTTCAAAATACTTAATTAATTCCTATTTTCATTAAAATCACTCAAAACCTAAGTAATTGCATTAATTCAACACTTAGGAAACCAACTTCCTTAAAATACAAGACCCCCTATGTCTAGTAAAATACAATGATGTTGTTGAGTTGAATGCTCCTGCAACAGGTTCTCTCAAGTATTGTTTTCTACCTTTTCAGGCTCGAGAGACACAAATGTATGGAATGGGACCATGTCTTTTTCATGTCTTTTTCAAACTCTCTAAACATGAAAAAGATATCGAGTTACACTTTTGTCAGACTCATTAAAACATTAAATGACATCGGATTCATCGCCATGATGAACATGAGATTCTCCTTCCTAGGGCTCATTAATCTTACTAGGTCGGATTCATCTGATGGATGGACTTACAATGGAAGCACATGCTATCCCATTCAAGCTTGTGATTAAAAAATAATTGGGGTCCCTGCCATAAATGGTGGGGGAAAATGGGAAATTCTATCAGTTGTGTTGGCAACTCACTCTTGAACATGAAACTTTCTGCTTCATGACGAGGTGTGATATCCTCACTTCATCATTGACTTTCCTGGGTTGGGCCATTCATTTTTTCCTTCCATTTGATCTCTGAAACATCATCATGACCTCCGATCCTATGGATCCAAAAGCTGCCAAACTACAAAGTTGTGTCACCGATATGTTCAAGAGTTATCCTTCTGTAGTTACACTCATTCCTAATCCTCTGTATCATCCATTATTATTTCATCCCCTCATATCGTGTCAATGATGTGGGACACATCATGGACCTCCTTCAACACAATGAATTCCTGTCCACTTCCGCTCATTATCTGGGAAGTTGGCCGAGACTCCCTTCTAGTAGCTTAGAGCTTTCATGCCCTAATGGTAAGTTCTTCACACTTGACAACATGTTCACATATTATCTAGGTGGATTTTGGTGACCACCCACCTATCCCACTTGAACCCCCACATCTGTCTCTTTCAGTTTTCTAGTTTCTTTAATTGTAGCACAATTTACTATTTTTAGTAGTTTTTCGGGTCCTGAACTTCCAGAGCTCTTTTGAGGCCCTAAATGATGTTCTTTTGGGAAAACTGGGAGGAACATGGGTCCAAAAAATATTTTTTCTCATCCCAAAGTTGTATTCCTCGAATAGATATTTCTAACGAGGTATTATGTGCGTGAAACGGAGATCGTATACCAAAGTTACGACCTCGGGAAGTTGATGTACTAATTTACCCAAAATGGGGCCCATAGCTTGACGCTTCATCTCCTAGGGTTAGGTTTTTGGATGTTTAGGGTTTTCCACTGTTTCTCAACAATAAATAGGCCTTCGAGCCTCATTGTAAGATAGTTAAGAGGCATGTAGCTGCCACATCTCTCCTTAGAGATAAGCTACCATCACCCGAGCTAGTTTATTTCCATTTCTGTTTGTAAGCATATTTTAGTATTTTACATTAATGAAATGAAGTATCATTTCTATTGCATCTCTGTAATTTGTTGCGTTCCTATCTAAATCCAGATCAACATCATTGGCTTTAAAGCAGTTGATTTCACAGGTGTTTGAATTCAGTTCCCTTATTCACATTCTGTGGATTATGCTACTGGTACCTTGAGAGCGATTGTCATTACTGGTGGTTCCTCTAGCGCTTGTTAATGGTTCACATCATTGACCATAATCAAGAGACTTTCTAGCATGTTCAACCTCAACACATCTATTCACATGTTAGAATTTATACTTTGATCAGGTTGTGTTGGAGCGCAAGACCTTGGGATCAGATTACTAAAGTCCAAGTTGCAAGGCAATGTGACATGGTCTCACTGATATACATGTCTCTTGCAGATTGATGGCTATGACCATACCATGAGTTTTTATATGTGATCCTTCTCATTATTCGATGGCTGCAACCATACCTTGGTTTCGATATGATCCTCTTTATTGGATGGTTGTGTCCATGCCTTGGATCCATTTACATGATCTCTCTCTAGATGGTTGCATCCATAACATGATTCATGTATCATTTGTTAGAGTTTCAATGATGTATATGTATCTATGATTGCTTGCAGGTTTTCTAACGACGGACTCTGGTTCCCTGCATCTACTTGTAAAGTCATCTGTTACACAACATTTTGTCATTGTCCATGTACTCCCTGTTCCTCAATCCTAGAGGACCTCTGTAGTGAACCCTACATGCTTTCCCATCATGAAGAGACTCCCATTAAGTCCCTCTTCATGAGTAGAACATTTCCCTTTTACATATTTTCCCAAGAATCTTCCTTTTACCCCAATTTACAAGACATGTGCTAATGACCTGTTTCCTCCTCGCATCGATTTGCAGAGTTTAAAACTCAGCCTAGAACCATACGACATGAGTGAGCCTTTTCTTAGTCATGCTAATCCTCTTTTGGAAAGTTTTTTAAATATGGAGTTGAAGCTTCCAAGTCTCGAAGCTTCGTAATGGAAGTCTGGTAAATGGCTGGATTAGATGGAGCCGAGGAAGTTAGTTTGGGTTCCTTTCCCCTATTAATATGGAACAAATCAAAGAGATAAGCCCTCTCCCATCATAAGAGGAACTATCTCCCCTCCATCAAAGCTATATAAACTCCTTTTCCAAGCTAATCTAGTCTTAGTCTTTTTGGAGCTTGAATAACCAGGAAGATATCTGTAACTTTTAGCTTTCTAGCTTATGTTTGTGGAGGGAGAATAGTGTGTTTGGTTTGGCTTGGAACTAAAGTGAATAAGCCTTAAAAATTCCATTGTTGGCGCTATCCATGAAATGCTAGCAGAGCTGTGGGAACTCGGATATGTCGGAGGAGACCTACAATGTCAAGGCTTTGGTTGTAATCTCTTTTTGAACTTATGTGAATATAACTATTGATTGATTTCCTACATTAAGTGTTATCTTACATTTGATGGCTTAATATTCCTTGAACTTTTAAGTAGGCTGAATGCAATTTGTATGCTATCACATTTGTTGTTGTTGTTTGTTTGCTTGTTTCAGTTATTCGAAGGAAGGAAACAAAAAGTACCTGGAGTAAGGAAGCGGGATCGTCACCAAGCGGAATAGTGTTCTAAGAGGTAGGCCCTCTTATTTGATTCTAGACTAAGGAATTTTTCACTAGATTTCTTATTTGTGGCTAGACCTGCTATCTCGGGCTAGAGGAATTGTCTTTGTCCACATCAAGAATTTACCTACACCACAATTATGCAAAGTTATGCTGCCAATATTACCAAGTCAATGCACATTGTTTTTCACTGAGAGAGAGTTCACCATTGAGAGTTTTCTTGTAAATTATTAGAGGAGAGATTTTTCTTACATAGGATAGGGAAGAGGGGCATTCCCTTAGGTGAGTTACAGAGCCTTGTTCCTCAACATACTCCCTTTAATGTCTCTAGGATGATTTTTGTATCTCCTTACACCAATCAATAAAGAGGATTTTGCTTCCCATACTCCCATGTTTATTTCTTTTATGCTTATATAGTTTTGTGCTCTGTATCTCATGTTCTTTTATGTAAATAGATACATTGCATGTTTATCTGTATTTACCATTCTAACGATATGATTGTTGGCTCTCTTGCAGGTAGAAACAAGTCTACAATAAATATTTTCTCCATCACTGCATCAATTCTCAAACAACATATCATACAAGAAGTGAGAAGGTTGTCATTTGTCATTGCATGCAACCTTGTGATGCGGAGTTTCTCTTTATATGAATGGGTATTTTAACTTTCACGAGGTTGTTTAAGATCTAATTAGATCCGAGAGATTATTTCTAACTAGTTTACCACCAAATTTATTGTGTGATTAAGATATTCTTTCAAGAAACGATTAGTGTGACAAGATAATGTGTTTATCCACAATTGAAATTTTTAATAGATCACTAAACATAATTTTGGTGTTTGTCAAAACAATTCCTACTCTCCCATTTGTCTATGATATTGTGGTCGTTAACCCCCATCACTAACCTCAACTCATACACTTAATCAATATAGAATTATTGCGTTTATCCACAATTGCATTTTTTAAGAGATAAAAAAACATAGTTTTGGTGTGTGTCAGAACAATTTCTACTCTCTCATTCCTCTATGATCTTGTGGTTGTTAAACCCCCATCACCAACCTCAACTCATACTAGATGGAGTTACCAAATATGGTATTTCTTCAACTATATTCCATACTCCCATCTCAATGAGGAATTTGTGTAGCAAGTATGTTGAGATACTAATCTCATTATCTTCTAGGTGTCAGGATATTTATTCATTGTCTGCTAGGTGTCATAGTCGGTTTTGATTCTCTTGAGTTTAGTTGAGTTCTAGTTTAGTCTCACTGCAGTAATTTATTATTGATGTCTCCAATGTAATTCTGTTTAAATGTTTTGAATGATGAGAAGAGTGTTCGCTACATTTTTCAGTTTTTTGTCTCTTCATTTGTTGTCATGGTATCAGAGCCCCAGTTCACATAAGTCTCTAGAGAGAGAAGAATGTCATTTGAGTTCATGAATACGAGGCTGATGAAAAAGTGCGAAAGAAACTTGAATTTCTCACCTCTAAATAAAAGGAAGTGCATCACTTTCACACCAGTGAAGAAAGACCAATGTGTCACTTTCACACCCTAGCAAAAAATAAAGTACTCAAAAGTGTTGAAAACTTGTGAAACAATAGAATATTTAGGTTGACACACCCCGTAAGCATAAAGAGTACACAAAATTGCAACCAGAAATTCTGTCGAGAGGTGTTCAAATGAGGACGTGGAAGTTTAAAAACTAAAAAAGAGCGATTTTCAAAGGTGTCTTAAGTCGTTCTTAAATTCACTTCAGTAAGAGACAAACAAAGTTCTTTTATATGAAAATTAAAACGAAGTAAATTCCAACACAAATCTCAATGGCAAGGTTTTGTTAATTTATATTCTTGGGAAGGCTTTGTTAGCTTATTCATTGAGGACTACTTCTTGAAGGAATAATCTATTATTTTTTTTAAAAAGAGAGGGAGGTTTTTATGTTAGAACAATTTTTTTTTATTCAAGTTTTTTTTTTAACTTGAAAGCGTTATAAAAGGAGAGAAGTGCATTTTATCAAAAGTTTTTTTATTTTATTTTTTGAAATGGGGTTTTATTATTGAAACAAAACAAAGGTTTTATTAATTTTATTTAATATAAGAGGGCAACTGCATTTTTCTGAAAAGGAGAATCTATAAAGGCACACATCTGTATTCAAAAAAATGGATTTTTTTAGAGCTTTGCAACAAATCCCAACTTTTCCTGGCAAAAATGATGAGTTTTGGTCTTTAAGAATGAATAATTTTTTGCAAGAAAAATAATTTTGGGATACCCTATCAAATGATTATGTAGAGACAACCCAAGAACAAATAGCATCCATGAACAATAATCAGAGGAATGCCACGAAAAAACTAAGAAAGAAAGAGCACATCACCAAATGTTGGATACAAATCTGAGTCGATGACTCTATCCTTGACAAGATAACCGACACATCAACAAAAAAAGAAGCTTGGGATATTTTGAAAGTTTCATTTCAAGGTAATGATACAGTGAAGATCGTTAGATTTTAGAAATTGAGAGCTTAGCTCGAAACCCTGAAGATGACTGACATAGAGAATGTGGACCAATTCATGGATAGAGTCATGGGAATAGTTAATTAGATCAAACACGTTGGAGAAACCATTACAGATCAGAATATTGTTGAAAAATTCCTTCGAAGCCTGCCCAAGAAATATGACATGATTGTAACAGGGATTTTGCAATCCAAATATTTTACAACTTTCTCAATGGAACAATTGATTGGTATCACTTCTGGCACACGAAAAAAGATTCAACTTGGCATAGGACTCCATGGAAAAAGCCTTCAAAGCACATCTCTATCTTAGATATGGAAGAGGTAGAGGATATAGAGGCATCACCAAGTGAGGTAGAGGTTAGGGCACGGGATATAGAGGCAGAAGCAAGTGAGGAAAAGGTCAAGGAAGAGATAGTTCAGAACATCATCATGTAGTAGACCAATGGAGATTTCCACAAAACCAAACATAGAGAGGCAGAACATGGAGAAAATATAATGTTCAATGTTATTACTGCAAGAAATTTGGGCATTAAGAACATGAATGCAAAAATAAACAATCAACTCAATAAAGAGGTAGTGTGCATCTCTTAAACAATGAAGGAGAATCCTCTGAAACAATGTTTCTTTCCTACCATATTTCTAAAGACAGTCACAACGAGGACCTTTGGTTGTTGTACAATGGTTGCAACAATCAGATGATAGGTAACAAAAATATACTTTCTTGCGTTGATGCTCCCATTACATCTGAAATTACTCTTGGAGATTGTTCATGTATTAAAGTCGAAGGGAAAGGTAATGTCCCTGTTGTTACAATTTTTTTTTTTATCAAAAATGCATACCTAATGTTTATTATTTTCCACATATGAAACATAGCCTCATTGGTATAGTTCAACTAATGGACCATGGTTATGATGTAATATTCCAAGGGAAAACATGTTATATATATGACAAACCTCCCAATAGAAGACTAATTGAAAAGATTGGAAAAGCAAATAATAAGATGTATTCATTGACTCTTAGAAGTCGAAATATCTTATAGTATTTTTCCCACAATGTGTCAAGAATAAATGAGTCTCAGCTATGGAATTCTAGGTATGGGCCCAAGTCTTCTTCAGAAACATTCAATGGTCACTGGTCTCCCTGTTATGAATGAAAAATATTGTAACTATGAAATCTATATTAGATCCAAGCATAAAAGAGAAAACTTTCTCACATCTTCCTCTAAAGTAAAAGATCCTTTAGAGATAGTCCATACATATATATGTGGCCTAATTCAGACAGAGTGCATTGGTGGTAGTATTTATTTTCTAACCTTCATTGATGATTAGAGCAGGAATATATGGGTTTATTTTCTCAAAAATAAATGAGATTCATACTCAAGATTGAATGAATTCAAAGCAGAAACAGAAAAGTAGAGTGGAAAGCCTTTAAAATTCCTCAGGTCAAACAGAGGAGGTGAGTACAACTCCAATGAATTGATTTTTTTTTTCTCAACAACGAGGAATCATCATGTAGAACACAACAAGATGTCCTCCACAAAAATATGGAGTAGCAGAAAGGAAAAACCAAACAATCATGAATATGGCCAAATGCCTGTTGTGTATGAAGAAGTTGTCTAAATACTATTAGACTAAAGTAGTTTCAACAACAATATATGTTCGCAACATATTCCAACAACCAATCTCCAAGATGTAGTACCTCAAGAAGCATGGAATGGTAAGAAATTGAGTGTACTTAAATTTACAACTTTTGAATCAATAACATTTGCACATGTTCTTGAGTAGCAAAGAAAGAAGCTTGATGATAGGAGTGAAAGATGTATTTTCGTAGGCTATAGTGAATGATCATATGCCTATATACTTTACAATCCAGTTACCAAGAAGTTTTTTTTAAGCAAAGATGTTAAATTTTTTGAAAATAAATCTTGGTCTAATCATATTGATGAAGCTTTAGATTAGCCTTTTTACCCACCACAACTACTAAAATTGTAAGTTCAAGAAGAGCCATACCACTCTGAAAATGGTACCTCTTCTAACAGTGAATCCACCAGTGATTCAACATCTTCAGAAGACAATAATAAAACAAGAAGCAACAGAGAAATATATGAGCAGGAGCATGAGTTTGATCAACATAATATGTTTAGCTTTATTTCATCTCAACCAACCCATTTTGAAGAAGCAGTTAAAGAAAAACATTGGGTTCATTCAATGAACCTAGAAATTATTTCCATAGAGAAGAACCAAACTTGGGAATTAGTTGATCTCCTAAGAGACAAAACCGAATTGGTAAGATTAAGATGAATGAAAAAGGAGTAAAGAGAAACATAAGGTAAGGTTGGTTGCCAAAGGATTCTCACAACAATTTGGTGTCAACTATGGTGAAACATTTTCTCCAGTAGCAAGGTTAGACACTTGCAAAACTATTTTATCCACAACATCTTAACGAAAATGGAAAGTATATCAACTTGATGTAAAATATGATTTCTTAAATGGTATATTCCAAGAATAAGTTTATGTGGAGAAGCCTCCCAGTTTTGAGGTTCTAGGATAGGAGCATAAGGTGTACAAGTTGAGGAAAGATTTGTATGGCTTGAGTCAAGCTCCAAGAGCTTGGTATAGTCACATTGATACCTATCTCATCAAAAGTGGTTTTTTGCAGAAGCAACAATGAGCCAACACTGTATACCAAAACTCATGAAGGTAAAATTCTCATTGTATTCATTTACATTGATGATATTCTTTATATAGGAAATATGATGTTAGTAGACTTTAAAGAAGTAATGAAAACATAGTTTGATATGAGTGATCTAGGGGTCATGAAATACTTATTAAGCATTGAAATTCACCAATATGCTAATGGATTTTTTTTGGTCAATAAAAATATGCCACTGACATCATCCAAAAGTTTAGAATGACCAATTGCAAACTAGTTGATACACCATTTTGTCAAGGCACCAAAGTGATCATACAAGATTTAGCACCACTAGTTGATTCCACATTGTATAAAAGTCTAGCTGGTAGTCTATTACATCTCACTACAACTAGACTTGATATCATGTTTGCAACAAGTTTTATCCCTAGGTTTATGCAGTCACCCAAGTTTCTCATTAGAAGGTTGCAAAAAGGATCTTAAGATAGATTGTAGGGAGCCTAGATTATGGTTTGCTCTATACACATTTTGAAGATAACTCACTTTCGGGTTATACAGACAACAATTATGCAGGTAGTTTAGATGATCACAAAAGCATCTCACAGTATGTTTTTCATCTTGGAACCTATCTGATTTCATGGGCTTCCAATAAACAATCAATCGTTTCAATATTTTCAATAGAGGCAGAATATGTAGTTGCCACTTTAGTAGATTGTTAGGTAGTTTTTCTCAGAAGACTATTGGAATACCTTTCAAATGTTCAGAAGAAACCAACTTATATTTATTGTGATAAAGGTTCTTCAATTTCTTTGTAAAAAATAATCATGTCTTTCATAAGAAAAGCAAGCAAATTGACAAACGTTTTCATTTCATCTGTGAGCTTGTCAATGATGGAGACATCTTACCTTCCTTTTGTGGTTCTAGAGATCAACTTGTAGATATTTTCACAAAGCCTCAGGGAAAAATGTATTTGAATTTCAAAGAGAGAGACTAGGAATTATAAGTGCCACTACTTGTAACAATTGAGATTAGGAGGGGGTGTTGAGAAATTTAATCTCACTGTCTGCCAAGTGTCATGATTTTATTTCATTGTCTACTAGGTATCATAGTCGGTTTTGATTCTCTTGAGTTTAGTTAAGTTTACTTGAGTTCTAGTTCAGTCTCTTCAATCTCACTGCATTCATTTATTGTTGACATCTTCAATGTAATTCTATTTAACTATTTTTAATGATGAGAAGAGTGTTCGCTCAATTTTCAATTTTTTCCCTCTTCATTTCTTGTCAAAGGAGGCATGAATTAGAAGAATTTATTATTTTAGTGTAGAATCTTCATTGAACATCATAATAGAGTAGTTTTTTCCTTAATCACCTTATATGCATAGTTATATTCAAGAATGTGCTTGAACCACTCAAAAATATTGGTTATATATATATATATATATATATTATATATATATATATAAATTTTGGTCTTTTTCTTAATTCATTAGCTACTATTTTTTAATAATTTCTTGATATCCTATAGTAGTAATTCAATATTTTTCATTAGTTTTTTATTACAAAAAAATGTTCTTATGCTAAGGATAGCTAGTTTTTTCTAGCAATTTCTTAGATAAATTTCCATTTTTAATTTCCGCCATTTGATTAGGTCTTTCTACATCAACATCTGAACACTTATTTTTTCTAATTAATCATGGTACCCAATACTAGTGCAACAAAAAATGAAACCACTATTATATTATATGAGATTACAATTACATTCTATTTTACAACTTATACAACATTAAACAAGTATCATATGCACAATGTACACTATACAATCAATACATACATAGATGCAAAGGGAGAGTGTGTGTTTAGTAATCATAAAGCTAACCAGAGAGAATTTATTACATATTCTTATCCCCTTATTAATCAATTGATCTAATTAATTGAAACCAATTTAATAATTCAATTAATAGAAATTTTACATATTGATGAGCTTTATTCTATGATGTGTGCCCCGCTTCAATAATCATGGTCATAATATGTCATAACAACATTTATCTACATTGAATATTTGATATATACGATTTTCATGAAACACATGAATTTTGATAATGATCATCTATAATTAAATACTTTTTCTTGTATAATTTTTTTTTCATAAAATAATATAATATTATAGTCAAATTTTAATGATACAAATATTTATAATAAATTAAAATAAAAATAAAAAATTATTTATTTATTTTTAATTGTTAATTTAATAAATATCACTCTATTAAATAATAAATGTGTTGAAATGATGAGCATGCCATCGCATTACACAAAAACACTAAAAAGAAAATTGATACTTGAATTTCAAATTTAAATTCTAAATTACCATAATTAGTGTATTCTAAATCACCATTATATTAACATTATATAAATACAGAATCCTAAATTTGCATGCTAGAATAAGAAAATTAATTATTAAAAACCAACCTTTATGTAAACATTATTACACATTCAAGGTTGACATCCAACAAACCCATTTTGGCTCCCATCCAACGCACTCATCTTTTTCTCATGTAGAATATTGATAATATAAATAGCATTGTTTTGTGAAGGTAGAGCAACATGCCCTTTACTTTCATAATGCTGATATAGGATTTGTGAGATAACAAGGCTTGCCTTTTTTCTAAAGAGAGGAGAGTGTATTCTTAACTTTTATTTAGAAGTTATGATTGTTAAATAGTAATGTAGATAGGCTTTCAACATCACTTTTATGAAGTGAAAGAGCAAAATTTATTTATTTTCTTCATGTGACATATAGATGCAAAAAAAAAATCCACTTTCAAGCAAGGAAATAAATCATTGAGTTGTTTTCCAATGAATCCTACTTTATAACACACCTACCACATATTGTTTTTATAAAAGTGGACAACAACCCCACTCAACTATACATTGTACTTATAAAAATGGATTACTGGGTGACCCATTGATTTCACTTATGACATTTTAGATGTTTAACCTTTGTGATACAAATTCAAATGTTTTGGGGAACATTAATGATTACATTTTTGTTCTTTAATTAAAAGATTCAAAGTAAAAATCACTTTTAAATAAGTGCTATATTCAATAATAAACCCTTGAAATTTATTTATCTCATAAATAAACAACATTATAAAGTAGGTTAATGTCTAGGAACCTTATCTTGATTGGATAATGCATAGTACGAGTCATAGAAAATTGCATATCGTAATCTTACTTTCCCCAACCCTTTACTTATAGACATGTGATAATGTACTTATGTATTACTCACCATTAGTATTAGATGAAGTGATATTACTCACGTGGTTCCTCTTTATTGTTTTAAAATGCAGTTTAGACCATTTGGAATGAATGGTTAACGAGGTTAACATATTTCCCTATAAGGGGGTAGGTGGGTAAGGACATGGGCCTGACTTCCACAATGATGTAGAACAAATGATCACAGTAAAAGGGCTAATATACCAAATCATACGTTCAACCACACATCCATGTTTTATATGAATACAAATTGCATAGTGTTAAGCATCTTTACATTATGGGTGCAAGAATTTATAATTTATATAGTTAATTTTGATTTAGTTTAATGGATTACTTTAATATATTATTGTTAGTCTTTACTTCAATAGGGATTATAGCACTCGCTTTAAGGTTAAAGTGTGTTGACTCTATTATTTTGTTGTGTTTTTGCAATTTTAACCAAAGTTTCAAGAAAATGTCAAATTTTTCTATTCTCTTGTAAATTCAAAATTAATTTTATAATTTTTGGAAATTTTATTTTTAATTTTCGATTGGTTAAGTGACTCTTGATGGGACATACTTCCCTTGGTGGAGGGAGATTTTTTTTCGGAATTTGTCATTGCTTGATAAATCATTTTAAAATTAAAAAAGGCTAATTTTGTGATTAGCCATTCTGTCGGTAGGTTCTTCGACATTGTTATGCCTGACATTATTATTGCCCAGCTCAATGATGTTAGAATTGACAGGCTTCTTGGTCAGTTATGTAAGCAGGGTGGGTGGGGAAGGGGGGGGGTAAAAAGATATGTAGAGGAAGGAGAAAGGGTGTGCAAATAAATTGTGCGAGGGAGTTCATAAAAAGAATGGACTATATCGAGGCAAGATTTCTCAAAGCTAATTTAATATGTGGAGTTGAGGCATGGAGAAAAAATGCTAATTTTGTTGGTGAGTGCTCTGACAAGGTTGCAGGTCCCTTAAGTGGGGAAGGGGGTTGAACAAATATATTAATTTAATATGAAACTACTACTATTTTGTTGTGTAGAGAAAGGATGTGTAGGAAGTAAGGGTGTGTGGAAAGTGTGGGAGAAAGGGTGTGCAAAGAAATTGTCTAAGGAAGAGTTCGTTAAAGAGCAGGGACTGTATCAACTCATGTTATTTTCCTCTGCACTTGATGCAATGTATATTTTGAAATTTTGTCAATCAGATGGAAACCAATTCATCTCAGTGTTTAATAAGCTTGTTTATAACAATTGATGGTTAGTTTCATTTATAAATGCTTTTAACATTGTCTCGTGTTCGGGGTTTCCCTTTTCCTGAACAAGGAACAAGACTTTTTCCCTTCCCACATACTTTTATTATACACCTTCAATTTTTATTGTGCAAGGTGTGATAGCAATATAAGGAAATATAGGTTCAACTAACTTATCAAATTTGGTAGAAGAAGATTTCATTGTGCTCTTTTTGTAGCTGCGCACAATCACACCTCTGCACTCTGAGCCACCAAACATTATTTTGAGAACCTTTTAAAGCAAATTCACTAGAGCTCTTATGTGGAGGAGGGAGAAAGGGTGTGTGGGGAAATTATGTTTGAGGTTGAAAAAATATGCAAGAGAAGCTTTTATGTATTAATTTAATATGAAATTGCCACAATTTTGATTTGTCATGGGCATACAAAAACAAGTGAGAAATTACATTCATGCATAATAAAGTGTGGCCATTTTGATAGGGAAAATCGCAAATGAGAAGATTCGAATAGGTGCTTGCTCTTCCTATTAATGGAGAAGTGCACTTCTTGAGAAGATTTGCTCGCATCATGACGGAGGACTTGATGCTCACTATCAGACATGATCAGGTGTGTAAGAAGTATAGGGGAAAGTGTGTGTGGAGAAATTGTGTGGGGGGCTGTTTGTTTAAAAGAAGGGGCTATATCGAGTCAAGAGTTTTTCCTCTGCACTCAACATAATGTATATTTTAAGATTTTAATAAATCATTATCAAATTCAACCAAACATTGTTTTTAAAAATAATTAATGCTTGTATTTTTCATGTTTTGTATCTACACACCTCCACACTTAGACCTAGAGAACATAGTTTTGAGAACCAGACATTGTAACTCGCAAAGAAATTTCATCAGAGCTCATTGAAATCCTAGTATTAAATAAAACACACCCACATCAAAATAGTATTGTTCACAGTTTATCACCCACCCTTATTTTGAAGACTATCATGCTAGAAACACTATTATGAACTAAACTAATTCCCATATACAATTTTTTTGCTTTTCATTGCAAGTGCCTCTTTGAAATTACGATTTACGGAAGGCTAATTGCAGTCCCCACTATGGTGAGTGAATTTACTTTTACGATTTAAGTATCAGGATTTTTGATAAATGCTTTATTTAACAAAGATTATTTTTTAGACCATGACTCTATGTTCAATGACCATTCAAATTCTGAGTATGTTTACCAACTCTAAAAATAATTATGAGATATTGTACAAAAACATTAATTGAAAGTATATTTTCAAGAATTTTCTTTGAGATTTTATATATTATCTAATGTTATGTAGATTCCAAATTATACCAAGTGTGAGGGACCATTCCTAGAAGAATGCAGGTGGAGAAAGTTTATGTTACTTTCTCTACACATTTGTTCTTCCGTACAACACTCCTTGATTGTATGCATTAAAGATAAATTTAATTTGATATTGGATGATAATTATTTGATTGAAAAATGTCAAATCACAAATGCATTTAATATTCGAGAAGTTCGTATTAGACAAACCCATGTAGAGACAATAGTGGGGATAGTTAATCACCTACTCAAACTTTTTATACCTCAAACTTTTGTAGTTATTTTTACTATATATTTTGAAATATGCTATATGTTTTAATCGTTTAAATTTGTGGAGTGTGGATGTGTGGAAGAAGCTTTGATTGTGCTCCCTAATGTCAAATTAAACATGTCGATGTTGAAAGATAAAACATAATATGAAATTTTAAAAGGTAATGTAATGTTTCTAACCACTAATTCTAGTTATGTTGTCCATAGGAACATTGGCCCAGTGTTGGTCATGCATTTTTTAGCATACACGTTGTAATGCGTGTTTGATTTCTTTTTGAGGAAGCTAGCTCCAAAAAAAAATTTCCTTCAGGTTGTACGATGATCATTCTGGTAGTTGCATGATGTGCGAGATTTTGTCTACAAGCTCATTTCAAATATAGATGAAAAACATGTAGCATTTTTGTCACGAAAGTTGTGTGTCATTGCTTATGTATGTGAGTACTTAGAGCCTCTATACAATATACATTATAGTCTTGTAGCAATAAGGTGTGCAGTTCAAAAAGTGGATAACATGAGAGTGCTAAAAATATTTTACAATATATTTTAGCATCATATAGTTGTAAAGACTGAATTGTTTTTGTGCTATGAAATTAGTACCTCTTTTTTTCTTATTTCTATATATAATATCTAATTCATATCTTCAGAGTAGGGAAGATGAATAGAAGTAAAACAATTATAGTTAAAGACAGTGATAAATTTTCTAAGAGGTGTGGTTATTTTCTATTTATTTTCACTTGATTATTACATTATACAACTATGCTTTTTTCTATATTTCTTATGTATTGTAACTAAAACGATGTTTTTTAAAATTTTCAAGAAACATGAAACACTTAGAGGTTTCAATCCAAGAGAACAAGTACAAGGAAAAACTATTTTGAATATTTTTATAAAACATTTGTAAATTTGTAAATTTTCTGGTTTAAAATATGTACAAAGGAACTTTGAAACTAAGATTCTATCTAGTAGATATGAATCTGATATTAGAATATACATTAGCAATGACTTTGTGCTATCTAGTTATGGCTTCATGATCGAATTCTTATTTAGTATCAATTATAATGTTCTTTTAAGCATTTATTTGAGTGTAGTATTTATGAATAGGAAAAAAATATCATATTTTGAATTGGTCTCAAATAAAGAGAGTGTTAATGATGCGGTGACGTGACACATACGAAGAAGTAGTGATGGAAATGAGCATAATTATATAAGAAGATATTGTAGGAGACACAATGAAAAGTGCAGAAAAAAGACAAGAAACATAGACAAAAAGGTAGCTCTATCGAGGTTTAGCTAACTATAAAACATATTTATTTTTTGTTTTCTTGAATTTTTTTGAATTCAATGCTCATAACTAGGAAAATAAATATTGATTCTATGCCATATCAGTAACAATATAACATGCATCATTTTCCATTGCATTGTGTTAGTTACATATCAAACATTTTTGGACAATGAAAATAAGACAAAAGAAATCCTTCATGCTAATTTGACAGAGAAGAAGACTAACATAAGGAAAAGTGTATTGCAAATTCTCGTGTTTCTATTAGAAATTTCAAAATAATTCCAAAGCACAAATATGATAGTGGTGACTATGGGAAAACTATTATACTAAATAGCTTTAGAATTATAGAGAACATTTTTCATGTTTCAAGAGAGTATTGGTTTTTCTGAAATATCACAATTGCAAATCTCTCCTCTAGTCAAGATCTATTTCCAGTTGGCACAATAGGTGACATTGCAATTTCAACAACACAAACAGGGATGCAATGTGTACTAGAAATGAAATATGAGAATGCAGATCAGGACAATGTAATAGTAAGCTTAGGTTTATCCAAGTATTTCAATGATAGTAAGTTATTATTTGTCTCTTATATGGTTTACATGTATTGCTTTAAAAATATTGCATATGTGATAGGTTCAAGTACAGGACAAAATTTTTCCAATGTATCTTTTAATCCAAAGACATTGTAAGAAAGCGTTTTCCACTAATCTTTCTAAAAAAATATAGTTAAAAACCATGAATTTTTTTTCTCTCTCTCTCTCTTATATATATATATAGAGAGAGAGAGAGAGAGAGAGATATGTTATATATATACATCTCTCTCTCTCTTCTCTCTCTCTCCTCTCTCTCTTCTCTCCTCTCGATATATATATATATATATATATAATATATATATATATATATATATATATATATATATATATATATATATATATATCTATATCTATATCTATATATATATATTTATATATATATATATATATAGAGAGAGAGAGAGAGAGTCATTTGATTTCAAGTTGCTATGTCTCATTTTCTATATCAATTTTGCAGCACTTGCAATGACTACTGATGATGACTAGTGCATATAAAAATCCCTTTGAGACTAGATGTGTGAAATGTAGTAGTCCAATTACAACTGCTATAACTATGGATGGAACTATAGTTTATTGTACCATTTGTAAGTAAAATTGTCGCTTTGTTTATTTCCATCAATTAAACTATATCATACATGCAAACAACAAGACTATAACATATTGTGTTCTAAGAGGCATCGAACTAGAGAATGCATTACCTGATTTGTGAAAGGTTTCTTATATACAATATTGTGCAAACACATTAGTTGTTATTGATTTGTTGTCTAGTTGGAGATCCATGGCACATTTATAATAAACCATCAAAATATGATTATGCATATACAATGGCAGCGATATTTCTTTACATTATCGATGAATTTGATGATGGTACAATTTTATTTTCTTGCATTGGCAAGCAATTTACTTATGGTATTCTAGAGATAGTATTATTGTCGAGTTGTCAACATCAAGAAGTGTTCTATGGAAAGTGTGGATATCACTATTACCCGTAACTAGTAAGATTGAATTCCCATTAATTATTTGCAAGAGGTGGGGGAGTGTCTACATTTCCACGCCTCCACATATACACAATTCAAATATTAACTCCACTTTCTACTTTTTGTTTCAAGAATTTCAGCATTGTCAGAGGGGTTTTTTGGTTTCTTGGATGGTTGGGATCTGATTTCATCTTGTGGTTATGTGATTTATAGTTTTTAACAGTGTACAAAAGCATATTTCAATGAGTTTGTTTGTTTAAGTTCCATGTTTTTTGTGATGTCATGTTTGCTATTTTTCAATGTGATTTCTTACATTATTTTACTAATTTATCAAATTTACAAATCATATAATTTGTCAAACAATATTAGAAAATGTATTTCCTTCAGACATAGTTTATGTTTGCATAGATGTTTCCACTACACTTGACCTTTTAAACTAAGAAATACGACAATTTAATTCTAGCATGTAACTTTTTTGTTTGTTTGTAATGTACAATTTGATTTAATTAGAAAATGAAAGAAAACACTTACACACTTTTCTAAAGGAGAAAACCAGATTCGTCTAGTTGTAATTGTGCAAATTGATTAGATCACACATAAAATTTACATTAGTATGACGATCAATTTGGAAAAATTTACAAAATTCATGTTCCATGAACATGATTATAGTATAGGTGATGCAATGTTATTATACTTTTCTATTATATGTTTTGAAAAATTATTGGTTTTACTTTGCCAAGAAAATTGCAATATATAGCCTTTAACATAGGCCAAATTTCAAAATTGGTCAAGCAAGTAGTAAAATTTGGTAACAATTTCTAAAGCAATGATTTCTAATTCGATAACAATTTCTTCCTAGAGGTTGATGCTTCTATTGATTGTGTTGCAAGAATAGAGGTTTGATTGCTCCATTCATTCATTGCAAGAAATCTTCTAATAACATTCTTGTGGCACCTAGTTCATCTTCTAGCTTCCCACGTTTTGAAGTCCCAATATGTTATTCATTTGAATTAATATATCTTGGATAAGCATTAAGATATCTTGGTTGAGCATTAAGATATCTTGGTGATTGAATATTACTGTTCCTATATCCTTCTACCATTTCTTTCTTCGTCCATTAGTCTCATTGTTAGTATTTCAATAGTGACACCTAAACCGTGATATTATGAGTGAAAAAGCATGCCACCTCCCCCCCACTCCCTCGTCCCCATTTCTTCCTCCTCCATATAGATTACCACTATATTTTGAGTTATAGAGAATTCCTCCCCTATTTCTCTTTCATCCTCCACCACTCTTCTTACTAGTTCTTTGGAACTACAATGATAGTGTCCAGTGCAATGCTAAATTAATAATGCCAAGAATATCAAAATAATCTTTCAAATTCATGGCATAGTTTCTATTTAAAGTAATTTTGGCTTAAAACAAAAGAAATTTCATAAATCACTTCACTGAAAAAAGTATTTTCGACAAAGATGATACCGATAAGACTTAGAAAATTCAAGAAACAATAGACAAATCATAAATAAAATCCTAATAACACTTATCTGTTTTAGAAGAAATGAAGCAAGTCGCTTTCCTAGATTTTAGAAACAAGATCAGTTCTAATGGACTATAACAAGATGAAAATTGGCGTATCACTTTCTTATAGATTTTGGAAACCATTTGAGAGCCAACGAAACTACATATAATTTGCAAGAGGCCATAAGTTATCTAAATCATGAATTGACATCAAAGTTCTAAAAATACATTTAATAGTTATCGATTTTAATGGTATTTATTAAACAATGATGTCATCAATATGGATAGTATTGATTTGTCTAATCTATAATTAGAAAATATCATTCACATATCAGTTACTATAAACCATATCCATTTTTCTTAAATTCCCACTCAAAATAGTCCAAATCATAAGATTTTGTTTCATGATTATTGCATTTATCATGCTTTAGAAATTGATATCAACATGCCATTTTATTAATAATCTAATTCTCATTCTATTTTGATTTATGTAACAATATAGTGACACTTAAACATTGATTTTATTGCATTGATTTATTGCTTCTTTATGGTAGTGTTATTTTCCATATTAATTCGAACCCAATGTTTGATTTAGCTTAACTTTATGATTAACTAAAGCTCCCATGCTAATGAATACAAGTTTTTTTGGCATTATTCCATGAATCAATGCGTATTCACGACATATAGTCTCTTATATTTCTTTGCTACAATCCAATGATATATTATGAAAACAGAGTGAAAGAACCTTGGTATTAACATGAGGAAGAAGTGTTGTTTAGGAGAATGGATATGCAAAGCAAGAAACATGAATTTTGTTTCTTAATGTTTCGTATTTCCGCATACATTCTCCTTCTGCATAGTTCTTTTGCACACTTTCGTTCTGCACAATACTACACATGTATCAATTAATTATCAATTTTGGATTCATAAAGATTGGGGCATGAAAATTTTGGTTTATGTGTATATCAAATGCAGAATAAGTGTAGAGGGTTAACTATATCTACAATCAAATATTGTATGTTAACTCAATATGGTTTCTATTGCTTCACATGAAGCTAAAAACTAGCATTCTGAAACTATTGTCTTTACAATATAATTTTTACTATTGTCTAATATACGATGACCCTAAGATAATTTATAGGAGTGATGGAACATATTTAGAAATCAAAATGAATTTATCCCCTTACATTATGGTAATTGCTCACAAATATTTTTCCAAATATATTTCTCACAAATTACAAATCATTTCTAAACATATGTGTTAATTTTAGATGCAACGGGATATACATATTTCTTTCTAAAATTTTATGGACAAACCTCTAGAGATGCCCATTTTAATAACCTTATTGATAACAAACACCAATTTCCAATTTGAAAATTATTTGTGGAAAACTTCCGACTCCTTTATGTTTTTGTTATATACCTAAGCTCAAATTCCCACATAAAATCCATATTAGATGTTTTAGGTCGGCAATGGTAAAATGGAAGAAGGTTTTGTTTTCATTTTCATATGCAGAGTATGAAGAGATTTCAATGTACAGAGTTTTCTCTACACCTGTGCATTCTACAGAATGGGAAAGCTTCTACACAAGATAATAATATAATAGATATAGGTCAATATTAATTATTAAAATAATACAAGCAAGGAAATCAATAATAGTTGATTTTCCGCATAGTATTGTTGACAAGAAATCTATCGAAGAACAATTATTACTTCCTCTAGTTCCACAACTCTTAGAACATAGTATGTTGTAGTCCTCTTGTTTTCATGTATGTTTGATTCGATGTGCCTATGTTCACAACAGATGATTATGGATATGATCGAATAAGAAGGATTTAGTAGTTTGGTTCTAGCGATAAGGTTAAGGCACACAACCAAATGAAAAAATCCCCACCAGGCTTTACATCTATTAATAAAAATTAAATCACTAAAAAATAATATTTATGGCTTTAGCTTTAAAACTCATAAGGAAATTTTCAATGTATAAAAATACTTCTAAATATATTACATGTATGTCAAAAATGTTGAGAGACTTCCAAAACATATCACACCCATTTTACAATTTCTTGTTATGCTAGTATTCTTCTTACCAGGATATTCTCTATTCCTTAGATGAGATATGGGTGATATTCGTTTACCATGTCATGCTTCTAAAATTGAGATCTGGGTTTTATTAGAAAGCTATTGCAAGGAATTTAGTTTTGGAAAAATTAGATGCTAACTATCATCCCAAAATTTTTGTAATTTCTTATCTCATACAAATATTATAGGTTACTCTGGTTAGATACGATAATCCCAAGTCCCAGTTTATCATGATTTTTCTTTTTCATAGTTATGATAGCATGGTTTCCTTGAGGTGTGGAGAATGGTGATTTATTCATACTTCTCCACACTCCCACACCTTTGCACTCAATCAACAAACAAATGCTTATAGAGAAATACCTCTATTTTTTCTTAAAATAGTTAATGAGGAGATGCGGAAGAGCACGATGTGAGAGGTGTTGGTGTGGAGCCTAATTATCTTCTTGATTTAGAGGTCTCAGATGCATTGGATCCCAGTTCCTAAATGGGGTGGTAACGTCGTCCATATGATAGCCTCTAGGGTGCTTTGGGGGGGGTGACTACTACTTTTAAAGAGGCCCCCACAGGTGGGGGTTCAGGGGCAACGCCCCTAAAGCTAAAAATAGATTAAAAAGTTTCCTTGTAAAATATGGTAATTTCATATTCAATATAGGTTGTTCATTAGGCTAACAATCTGATGGTAGAAGTTATGTTAATTTAGGTTTTTCCTAGAAGGAAACCCTCAATTTATATGAGGGAATTATATTATGGCTGTGTATGGTTATTTTGAGAGAGAGATAGAGGAGGTTGTGTGAGAGTGAAGAGGAAATTACACCAGATCTGCTATAGGTTGTATCTCTTCATTTTGCTGGATTATATAAAAGGAAGGACTGACTATTTCTCCATGGACGTAGCCCAAATTGGGTAAACCATGCATATCTGTGTCTCTCTTGTTTTATGTGTTTTTGTATTTGTGTTTCCGTAATATTTTATGTGTTTCGCTGCTCTGTAATATATAATTTTATAACAATTGGTATCAAAGTTGAAGTTCTATCTGGTTAATAAACTCACGGGAAAGAAGGGTTCCTGGTTCACATGGGAGCAATGGAGGAAGATGGTAGGCTTAGGGTTGAGAAATTTAATGGCAAAAACTACCAATTGTGGAAGATACAGATGGAAGATTGTCTATATCATAAAGATCTATACCTACCATTGAGTAGAAAAACGAAGATGTTGATGAGTATGACAGATGCGGAATGGGATATTCTTAACAGAAATATACTACAAACAATATGGCTATGTCTAGCAGCATCAGTGGCATTCAAAATTTCAAAGGAAATGACAAAGGAAGGTTTAATGATGCCATCGAAAAAACTATCTGAAAAACCCTCGGCCTAAAATAAGGTATTTCTTATGAAGTGTCTATTTAATATGAATATGTCAGAAAGTGGATATGTTGTTGATCATTTAAATGAATTTAACACGGTTACTAGTCAATTAAGTTCTATAGGGGTAAAATTTGATGATGAAGTTAGGGCTTTGTTATTTATGTGTTCATTGCCAAAAAATAGGAATGGATTACTTATGGTTATTGTTAGGATATTCCGACACATAGGAATAGTTAAGTATAACTTGGTCTAGTATAGAGTTAGGTAAAGTGTGTTTCTTTACTATGTACATTTGTAACTTACAATCCGACGGTCTCGATATGTAGTGATCCGACAGTTCATTCTCTCCTCGGTATTACCAACACTTGATCCGTGGCTTAAAACCCGATTGGTCCATGAATTTTATTTAAAGCGCATGGAGGGTCATTTGTAGGTTAACCGTTCACAAGAGAAGCTTATGTAAATTTTCATTCTTTTATTAATAAATTCCCTGAAGTGGCCGCGTTGGCTCAGGCCATGGACTGTTTCCCTCTTTGAGGGTTTTAACCACGTCAAAATACTGGTGTA
>APFE031625686.1:9020-23447 GCA_000404065.3 Pinus taeda | reverse complement strand
GTTGGCTCAGGCCATGGACTGTTTCCTCTTTGGAGGGTTTTAACCACGTCAAAAAATACTGGTGTATTGATCTGTGATCTGTTTGTGAGCGGTGTCCTTTGGTGTTCTGTCTGAGGAACTTACCCTGTAAATTGCTACACTAAAAACACTAAAAAAATCACCAAGTAAGAAGAAATCCATTGTTATAAGCTTAGATTATGACCCCATTAAAGATCTAAAAAAACAAAAATCAAATATTTCTATGTTTTAATTGTTGAAAATCCCCCTAATTCAACAGAAGATTCAACAACATTTTGCTGAAAATTTTGCCTAAAATGACGCTGTTTCGGATAGAGATGTGGTTAGCTTTGAAAGACCTCCATCTAATCGTATTCAGATTCTAAAGTGTCTGTCAAAAAACTTTCCTACACAAAATGATTGATTTGGGGGCATCCTTGAATTTTATGCCACTTTTAGTATGCAAGAAATTAAATGCAAAAATGCAACCTTCCGGTGCAAAAATTGTTCAACTTGATAGAAAAAATGTGAATGTAGTAGGGGAGCTTACTCACGTTCTCATCATATTGTCATTTGATCCAAAGGTTCACCAAACTGTAGATATAGTCATTGCAGATATCCTTAAAGCATATGGTCTATTCTTAAGTCACAACTAGATGCATATTTTGAAGGGATGTATGTCTACAGACCTATCACATTTATGAATAACTTGGAAACAAAAACCCAATAAGATCAGAGTAAACAAGGAAAAATGCATGCAACATGTAGTAACCAACATTGATGGTCCTAATGAACTGGGAATGTTTATTGATTCTTTCTTTGGGAATTTTTTTGTTGATCTTTCTCCTTTTACAAATAGAAAACCATCTGCATTAATAATTGTTAATAAATTACTCACAATAGATAAAAAAAATTGATGGAGGTTAACTTTGATCCTAAATGTGAATTATGGTCTTTATCTTCGATGGATCAAAATCTAAAGAAGGTGCTAGTGCAAGTTGTCTTCTCTTAGATCCTAAAGGAAACAAAATTTTCATTGCTTGTAGGCTTAATTTTGGATGTACTAATAATGTTACAATGTACGAAGCACTCCTACAAGGACTCAAGAAGGCTTTGAATCTTGGAATTCAATGTCTTAAAGTGTATGGTGATTCTAAAATTATTATCATGTAAGTAAAAAATTCCATTCACTATTTTTCAACTCATTTAAAAAGTTACCAAGTAGAGGTATGGAACTTGATTTCAAAATTTTATGCATTTAATATTATTTCTATACCTAGGCATTTAAATCAGGATGTTTATATGTGAGCGAATGTGGCATCTAGATTGATTCTGGTAGAAGATTTTGAGCCTAGTTCTTTTTCTGTTAAATTGATGTTTAGGCCTTCTATACCTGATAATGTGACTACCTGGAGGGTCTTTGATCACGATCAACATATTTTGGAGTTCCTCCATGTTGAAGACAGTTTCCATGAGACTGTGATAGACGAGACTACTCATGAGGAGAACTTGCATAAATTTTTGCAAATTCCAAGTCAACGATTAGCGAAAGAACCAACTAATTTAGTAAATTCTATCCCATGATTTTTTATTTGGCTTGAAAAGTTTTATGATTTGCACAATAAAATTAAGAAATATTTAAATTGTAAAACTAACATTTCTACCATACAATATGATTTAATTAATTTGGGAACCAAGGATAAACCTCAAAACATAAATTTGGGCGTTAACTATACTCCTAGGGAAAGGGAAATTTTTAAACATTTATTTAAAGAATTTGAAGATTTTTTTCCTAGGATTACGAGGACCTTAAGACCTTCAACCCCAATTCCATACAACACAAAATTCCCATTAAGCCTCACACAAAGCCTTTTCAACAAAAGCTCAGAAAAATCCATCCCAGCTTGGAACCTGCTATCAAGAGTAAGTTAAATAATCTCTTGGCAGCTAAGATCATCTTTTATGTTCAGCATGCCCAATGGATTGCAATGGAGACATTTCCCTCTATGTTGACTTCATAAACTAAATAAGGCCTCTGATAAAGATAAATATCCAATTCGTCCCATGGAGCATATATTACAATAAGTTTTTGGTTCTGAGATGTTGCCCCTTTTGAATGGTTTCTTAGGATATAACTAGGTTTTGGTTTCTCCCTTAGTCCAGTTAAAAATAACTTTTAGAACTCCATGGGGTACCTTTGCTTATAGAAAAAATCCCTTTGGCCTGATAAATGCAGGGGCAACTTTCCAAAGAGAAATGGATATTGCTTTCTGGGGGTTAATCAATGAATCTATGGTCATTTACTTAGATGATGTTACCATTTACTCAAAACATAGATCTAATCACCTTTCCCATCTTAGAGTAACATTCAAGTGTTGTAGAAAGTTTGGAATTTCACTAAATCCTAAGAATTCCATTTTTTCATACACAAAAGGGAAATTGCTAGCATATTTTGTATCTAAAGAAGGAATTATGATTGATCCAGAAAGGACACAAGCTATTGATAGTTTGTTGCCTCATAATTCTAAAAAATCGATGTATTCTTTTCTT
Organism: Pinus taeda; assembly: GCA_000404065.3. Classification (NCBI taxonomy): domain Eukaryota; kingdom Viridiplantae; phylum Streptophyta; class Pinopsida; order Pinales; family Pinaceae; genus Pinus; species Pinus taeda. Next base: position 20,900 of record APFE031625686.1, on the reverse strand, counting down.
GATAAAATAAATTTCGTAAGATTATTTGTCCCAAGATTTTCCCAAATAGTGAAATCGCTTCAAGGACTTATAAATAAAATTGTTTTTTACAAATGGACTGAACCAAAAAAAAAACAAAAAAACTTTAGGTACCATAAAACTAGTTACTTTTAAGCCCATGTCCTAATGAGCCATGACTTTTCCAAGGATTTTATATTGTATATTTTCACTTCTGATTCTACCTATGTTGTTGTTCTTACACAAAAATTGAAATTTGATGTTGAAATTCCCATTGCATTCATGAGTTTTGCATTCAAGGGAGTTGAACTTAAATACCTAGTGGTAGATCAACAATCATTTGTAATATTTCAGGTTGTAAAACACTTTAGATCTTACCTTCTTAAATCTAAAAGAAAAGTGTCCGCCTGGGGTAGCTCAAGTGGTTGTGGCTGTGGAAATGAAGTCTTACTGAATTGGAAGTTTTGGGTTCAAATCTTGTGCTACCCTCCCCCCATAGCGGAGTCCTACCAAGATACAACAAATAATATATAAATAATAATATATATATATATATATATATATATATAGATAAGAAAAGTAATAGTTCCCAATGCAGCAATGAGAAATCTACTTGTGCAAAAAGAGTTGGGATATAAAAGGGCCCATTGTATGACATTACTCTAGGAATATAATTTGGAGATTAAGCCTGCACAATTAGTAAAAGGACAAGGTGTTTGCAAGCTTGTTGTTGAGTTTGTAAACCCTTCTAGTCAAGATTTGATGAAATTTCTTTGCTGCAAAATGAAGTTTGTTGTATTTCTGATAATCCTAATTCTTGGTATATTGACATCAAGTTTAATTTGCATAATGATACAGCACTGTCACATCTTCCACCTAAGAAGAAAAGAGCATCAAGGTTGCAATCCCCCCCTTATCAATTGATTAATAATGTTATGTTTCGTAAAAATTATAATGGTGTTCTACTTCATTGCCTTGAACAAGATGATGCCCAATGTGTCCTTCATGAATTAGATTAAGGTCCTATTGGTGTTCATTTTGGTAGAGATACCACAACTCACAAAGTGCTAAGGGCTAGCTATTATTGGCTCATGCTATTTAAGGATGCTTATGCCCTAGTACATAAATGTGAAGCCTCCCAAAATACTATTGGTAGGTCTACAAAACCAGTTTTCCCCCTTCAACCCATTATTGTTGAATCTCCTTTTCAATAGTGGGGTATTGACACTATTGGTCTCATGAACCCTCCATCCTCCAAAAAACACAAATACATTTTAACTACCACATATTACTTTACCAGATGGGTGGAGGTAATACCCTTACGAGTAATTAATACAAAACAGGTGATTGATTTTCTTGATTCTCATATTGCTACTCGTTTTGGAGTTCGATAATCACTAGTGTTTAACAATACCTCTTACTTTTCTTCTCGAGAATTGGATTTTTATGCTTATAATAAAGGAATTAACATTGAATATTCAGTGAACTATTACCCCCAAGGGAATGGTATTTCTGAGTCATCTAATAAGAATTCAATCGAAATACTGAAAAGAATTGTTTATGAGCACCATAAGCATTGACATACTACCCTTTTCAATGCTCTTTACGCTGATAGGGTCACCCCTAAAACTACCATTGGTAACTCCCCTTTATTCCTTATTTATGGTAGAGAAGTCATTCTACCTCCTAATATTTTTCTTCCTTCTCTACAATTGTCTTAGAAAGTCCAAGAAGTCAAGTCTTCTATCATGTGAAGCAGAATAGATGCTTTATTAAAATTAGAAGAAGAAAGAGAATACTATATATATAAATTACATCAACACCAATAGATTTTCAAATGTTGGTTTGATAGTAAATCTTCTTCTAATAGAAATATAGAAGTAGGACACTTGGTTTTGAAGTGGGATAAATCCCATGAGGAAAAAGGGGAACATTCCAAATTTCAGAGGCTATGGCTTGGACCATTCATTATTACAGAAACGATTGGTCCTAGCATGTTCTTTCTGCAAAATTTGGAAGGTCGGGTAGAACCTCTTTTGGTCAATGGCCAACTTTTAAATAAGTACTTTTCATGAATCCATTTTATGATTTTGTTTCTTTGTATCGTTTTTTTCCTTGCGCTTTTGTTGTGCTTTTGTTTTTTTTATTTTCTTTTGGTTTGCTTGAATTTTTCAATAGCCATAAAATAAAAAATCTTGTTTGAAACTTATTGCAAGAAAATAACAAAATACACAATTTTATTTGCCCTAATTATTTGATTTGTTTGTTCTAGCAATAACTAGATTCTCTATTCATAGATTTTTGTTCAATTTAGCGCTATAGAAACTAGTTCTACTATTAACTTTATGATGTTAATAGGATCCATGAAATTATCAACAAATTTATTAAGTGTAATTATTCTGGAGTTGGTGATTTTTTAGACTTTTCATGCCAATCCATCTCTTAAGGAGAATTTTAGGCATGCTATCCCATTAGCTAGATAATTCTAGGGGAATTGACATATTAATACTCTTGGTTCTAACTTCTCATTGTTTGATGTGTTGGGATAAAAGAACTCAAGAAAAATGGTAAGGGAATCCCTATCGAGGATATGAATGTTTGTTGTTTGCAGTGGCTCCTCCTATGGCATTGGAGATTTCAAATCAACATTTTAATAAAATATTTAAATAATCTTTCAAAATATGCATGTCATCCATGCATGTAAGAGATTTTTGGATTTACTTCCCCAAACAATTAATAACCAGAATGTTAAACCATGAAACTATAATCGGTCAAATGCGATCCTAACATCTAATATGGATTAAAGGGTAACCTTGTCGAGGCTATGAACATTTGCGGGCATAAGAGACCATACCCATGGTATTAAAGTCAAAAAATTAGAAAACGTACTAAAGATTCACTCAATGTTCTTAATTTGTTGGTTAATGGGTCTTCTATAAATTGTATTTTGGTTTTTTTATCTAATTTCTATGTTTTGTTTGTACATGGATATATGAACAGTTGGCTTATATTCGAGAAAATCTACAACAATCATTTCTAGACTATTTTGACATTTATTTATAATTCAATATATGCTATTCTTCTTTTCTATAAATTCATTTCAATGCAGAGATAACGGGTTCGCCTAGTTAGTCACTAATTGCTAGCAGCCCAACCAACTACCCTCTCATTTTTTGAACAAATGATATGGCCCTCCTCAATTTTACCTTTGGATTCTCATTTTTCAAATTTTGACTTTTATTTTGTATAAATAATGGTTTTTAATGCACAACTTTTCTTTGCTAAATGATTATCTGACATGACTTTGATTTCCTTTACAGATGTTCCCATTTTTGAATTTTCTTTTGGTGTTTTCTCAACGTATTTGTCTTTCGTTCAATGCTACTATAAAATAGAAAACCTTGTATATTATCTTATCTCTAATGATTTATTCAAATCCTATGACTTCACATTGCATATAACGTTAGAGTGAATAAGGCCGCTACATACATTTTGTAGTGGCCTTATCTTATTTTAAGTTTGCATATTTTTATGTCTCCCTAACATTACACTTCGTATGTTCAACACATAATAAGCATGGGCCTTAATATATACATTTACATAGGTTTATCTATGGTTATCATTTGGTGGAATGTTAAACCTTGTATTAAATATGTGTTCAATTGATATTTCATTGGTAATTTATTCCATGTATTAAATATAAAATCTTGGTTTTATCCCGTTGATGATTTATTCTGTTTTAAATTGTTCCATAGTCATTATTATTTATGTTCTACTGTTATTCTGTGTGATTTGATTCTTCGGGATTCAACATACAATAATTACTACTTGTATGGTTTTATCCTACAAGCAATTAACAATCATTGTGTTTTTTTTCCGTCTTAGATAGTATATCAATTTGTATTGTTTTTATTCGATGAATATAGTCTCCAGTGACTTGTGTCGTGAGGCTAGTAATTAATCGAGACATATATCTAGTCTAATTTTTTGTTGTTTTATTCAAGTGAGCTAGAACTCATAGTATGTTATTTTCAGCACATAAATTGAATTAATTTATTGTGATAAATTTTTTTGTTTAAAAAACTCATTTCAATTACCTGTTTATTGGTTTTATTCATAAATAATTGAATGCATGAATTTTATTTTACAAGATTATTACAGTAGTCCTTTACATCTGGGCCAAGTAATAGAATAGGTTGCATCTATTAGTCTTTTTCGCATTTAATCTTAATGTTAGTCATTATAATAGGTACAGTTTGATCCAAATCTGTTCAAAAGATAAAAGGTTTGCATTGTAGCAGTTATATGTCTTTTATTTTACATTAAGCATTATTTTTCTCAGTTTTAATTTTAATTTATAATTTTATATATGAATTAAAATTAGGAATTTGATTTTATTCTTTTTAGAGAGAATTTATTTCGATTATTTTTTACCAGCTACGTTTCCATTATGATCTTTACTGTTATGTATTATGGTTAGCTGTACAGATTATGATATCCCTGACATTTATTTAATTCTTGTTTTACTGATGTTCTAATTACACAACTATTGTTGTAGATTTATTTATCAGTCATTAACTTGTAGATTGCATTTAATTCATTTATTGTTAGTTTAGATATATTGAATAATGGTTTAGGCATATATATATAGAGAGAGAGAGAAGGACTATACATTGCCTCGGATAAGAACAAGCGAAGGAAGGAGAATGGCGAGCGAGAGTTCTAGGGTTTCACAGGCAGGCATAGTGAGATTGGGAGCGGAGGCTATGATCAAGCCCAAGGAAAGAGTGAATGATGATTTTAGGGATGCAGAGTCTAGACCTTGGCGGTTTATTTCCTCCTGTTAGGCTTCTGTTGTATTGCCTATGGTGGGTGGGCGACCCATACTCTAGATTGCAAGGTACCGGATGCATCATGAAGCAGATGAATCGGACCCCGTGGAGGCCATTAGGATAAGAGATACCAATGATAAAAAAAATTGTGGATTCGAATAATACAACCCTTCAAGAATGGATTTGAGCTAATGGGAAAGGCAAAGACTGAATGATTATCTGTGGACCCAGACTTTACATCACACCATAACAGCATGCTCCTGCACTGTTACAACAGATCCACACTGGTTGGAGTGTTCACGATCAGAAACCCTCTGATTTTCCCATACCCTCAGTATTTTTGGTCTGTCAACAATGGTATGTGGGAAGGGGGTTTAATGAAAACATGCTTGCATGAAGATACATATTGGGGCTTCCACACTGTGGTGTTGGGCCAGCCAGACACCAAGGCAACAATCAATCTCCTTTTGCTACTAGAGAATCACACATATATACGATCTCCATTGACTGAAACAGAGCACCTGCCGAGAGAAGTTATCAAGGGGTTAGCTCCTATCACACAGCCACACAACGATCATAATACACAGTCTTTATTGCAATACGGAGCACTTGGAGATGCATGGAATAGAAAACTCCATATGGATATAGATCCCCCACACTTGGGAAATTCTTATCATTTTCAAATTATTATTAAAACGCCTACGGGGATGTCTTTTTTGGTTTGGGTTCTAGCAACAGATTATGTATTTCATATGAAGTATATTATCTCCCAACATATTGGATATCTTGTCAGATTACAACATTTGATATTTGGGGACATAGCACTACAAGACCCCATACTACTACAATATTATATCAGTGTTTACTATAACACTCAACTTGAGGCTGCGAGGTAGCACTGCGGCCTCCAGTAAAACAAAACATACAGGAGGAGGCATTGGAAGCAATTCAATAAAAAACACTGAAACACAACAGAAGCACATAAATGGAGGACTTTCTTTCAAGAATATCCTACAAGGAAAAAACACACCTTCAGCAACATCAAAGCAAGTCGAAACTGGACCCAGTCAATATATTGTGGAGTAACCAAATTATATTCCAGAATTAAGCATAGATATACTATAAATAGATGTGCATTGTAATACATTTGAATCACAAGACATTATCTTTCGATTCAATTGTTTATGGCCAAAACTTGTTGATCTCTTTCATTGGATTTTCACAAACTGGATTGTTCACGTGAAATTCACCTCTGTTCTAAGGGGTTCTTCATTGTCAAATTCCATTCATCAGAGGCAAGAGACATTATACTACAGGAAGGGCCATGGTTCTAGGGATCCACAGGCCTCTTCATCACACCTTTGTTTCCGGAATTCAATGCTAATACTATGGTTGTTTCCAGAATGCCAGGCTGGGTTCAGTTGCATAATCTCCCATTCAATTTTGGGACCAACAAGTCCTTGCTAGTATCGACAACTCCATTGGGAGATATATTAAAATTGACACACAAAGACCAGAGGAAAGAGTGTTCACTTTCGCTCATATTTGTGTGGAATTAGATCTCAGCAAAGGCTTACTGGATCGCATGCTACTGAAACATAAGCATCGGAGATGGACACAGATACTAGATTATGAAAACATAGCCTTTAGATGCAGAATTTGCAGGCAAACAGGACACCTACAAAATACATGCCTAGAAGCCAAAAATGATATTCAAAGAAAGAAGAAAATAGGGAAACAACCCAACGTTTGGAAATTCCCCCCCCAAGACTCTGATGAGGAGGAGGAAGTGGTTGTGGAAGATCCCATACCCAATGAGAACAATCAAGCGGACAAAGAACCAGAAGTACAGGAGATAATTCCACAAGATCCTATGGAATTACGACCAACAAAGATGCCAGATTTTATGGATTCCAGTGGATCAAAACGACTACATACATCAGACAATTTTGATTCTGATAAGGACAATCCTCGACCTGATGTTGTCAATCAGGTTGCACTTGTATCTACGAGGTTGTCTCAAGGGGAGTGGCGCAAGATTGAGAAGAACAAAGGGAGAAAAACATGATTTCCCCCCCTATTGTACATTAGTTTGCTTTCATTGAACTTCTGATCAGCAGTCATTGACTTGACGATGTAATGTGCCTCAGCATATGCAACATGTAATTTTGTTTTCATTAATAAATTTATGATTTTCCCTTGGGAAAAAAATGTATATATATATATATAGAGAGAGAGAGAGAGAGAGAGAGAGAGAGAGAGAGAGAGAGAGAGTAGTATTAGTTTTCCCTTGGATTCTTCTTCGCAAGAGGAGTAATTTGAATGCTAACAGAGCCCTAAAACCTGTCGAAAACGACCACGCCAAACAACGAGGGCTATTTAAAGAGCTACAATTTGGGTCGTTTCTCACTTGTTGACTAAGGTGCATAAAACTCACGTTAAAAATTATCTAAGGAAACTAGGAGCTCCTTTAGTTCTACAAGTGTCTTAGATAGTATTCTTCTCCATCTTCTAAAGAAGTTAGATGAAGAATCTGGAAATACAAGTAATTCATAGAGGTTATTGATGGGAGTTCCTATACTTTTTTCTTTTAAGTTAGGCATACGTTAATTTTTCTTTTTGTTAATGAACTAAAGTAATGTATATCATCTCTATTTTTAATAGATAAAATTTTAAATAGTATTCTATTTTTAATAGATAAAAGTTTAAATAGTATATCAAGTTTGAGAGGAATTATAGAGTATTGGTTTAAATAATACATAATGCCTACCTAGAGCATGTAGTTGTTTGTACTATAAAAATACTATCAAGTCCTTAAGTAAGCTTTAGTTACCAAGTAGTAGAACACAAAAATGAGATTGGTTGGTGAATTGACTTAAATACTTAAACTTACAAATCCTAAAAATTTTAACTATTGTACATTGTAATTGTGTGGGTATTGTTAATGTTGCCTCCAATATGTTTATTTTTCTAGCAAATCTAGAGTCCAACAAGAATTGACTAATTTGTATACTCCTTTAACAATAGGAAGCTCTTCCCGGGGCATATTTGTTTAGCAACTATTACTACTCCTTGTTCTTAAGATTAAGGATTAAGTTATCTTTGTTTCTCATCGTAATTTAATTGTTTTTAGTTTTTAGTTTTTTTGTCTGAATAACTAATTGTAAATGCTCAACTGATGTGTTTTGCATGGAGGATGTCATGTGGCAAGTTGGAAGGCATACATAGCAGTGAGGCAATCAGAGTTGGCAAAGCAATGAGATGGTGGGACAAGGTTATGGTCCAATGTAATGGTCAAAGCCTCGTCTACATCATTGTTTAAATCTTGCAAAAGTGACCAATCACAAAATTATATTCTTAATTCTAATAATTAAGAAACATACACCATGTGAATAAAGTCACATCACATTATTTTAAACTAATCCTAAATTCGAATTATGAAATTTAATAAATGGAAAAATAAATTAATTTTTAAAATTAAATCAAGATAATATGAAATTTTAAGAAAATTTTCAACATGGTTGAAAATTGGGGATGAATAATAAGAAGCTAATCTAATTAATCTAATTTGTCATGTGACTAAAACTATTGTTTTTTATAAAGGCAAAGACTAATAACTAAGCAATTATTCCTTATAAACTTCTCACAATACAACGTTCATCTTACTCACCTTTTAAATCAACTTATAAAAATACAATATTATTTTAGAAAGCTAAATTACCTTGTAAACTTCTCACAATACAACGTTCATCTTACCTTTCAAATCCACATATAAAAATACAATATTATTTTAGAAAGCTGAAGTACAAAAATATTTGAGAGGGAGACTCTTGAATGTGGAATGCTCTTACCTTGATTAAGTTCATCTTACCTTTTAAATCAACATATAAAAGCGAAAGTACAAAAATGTTTGAGGGTGAGACTCTTGAATGTGGAATGCTCTTACCTTGATTAAATAACAATGCCTTGAGGTCCAGAGTCATAAATTCCTTAACATTCCCACGAATAGGGTTGTCCTAATAAAACATTCTAGATGTTGAAAAACACAATGTCATAAGTGACTTTATCCATGGATAAATGGTAATATACTACAATATGCACTCTTGTGTGATGCATGACTTCATTTCAGAGTTAGATGTTAAAAAGCACAATGTCATAATTGACTTTATCCATGGATAAATGGTAATATACTACAATATGCACTCTTGTGTGATGCATGACTTCATTTCAGAGTTCAACAATCAATTTCCGTAATATTATTAGTCATGATGTGGGGCTTCTAGATAAAGTTGTTGAATAATCCTTAACGATATCAAATTCTCCTCATTTCCATTTTTAAAGTTGAAGTGAATACTAGAAGGAAAATACATTGTAGTGTAGGTTTTGGTGAAGCTTTTTAGTCTTAAAAAGTTCACAAAATTTTCAAAAAACTTTTTGCTACAATTTATGTTATTTAACACAAAGGTTTTAATGAAATTTTAAATTTATATATTTAATCATTTAAAAAAAAATGGTAGGTGTAGGATATAGAAGAAAATTTTAGTAGTTCTAATAGTTAGTTTAATTGGTCAAATTCTCGTCGCTAAAACACCATGCTAATGAGAAGTCATGGGTCAATTCTCCTCAATGCTATTGAGGTTAGGCTTTGCTAATGAGTTGACAAGAAGTGATCCCTTTGGGTGGATCTACCTGGATAGTTTCTAGTGTCCATGAGCCACACATAAAAAAAATAAATAAATAAAATTTCGTGTATGCTCTTTATTAGCATGCACCAACGCATCTTCAAAATGGTTGTGGATAGTCTCTAGTGTCCATAAACCATACATAAAATAAAATAAAAAATAAAAACAAATAATTTGGTGGATCTACCCAGATAATTTTAGTGGTGCGCTCTTTATTAACATGCACCAATGCATCTCCAAAATGGTTGCGGATATTGGTGGAGATAATTTTAGTGGTACACTCTTTATTAACATGCACCAATGCATCTCCAAAATGGTTGCAGATATTGGTGGATCTACCCGGATAGTTTCTAGTGTCCATGAACCACACATAAAATAAAATAAATAAATAAAACAAATAATTTTAGTGGTACCCTCTTTATTAACATGCACCAATGCATCTCCAAAATGGTTGTGGATAGTTTCTAATGTCCATGAACCACTAAAAAGAAAAAAAATTAGTGGTGCGCTCTTTATTAACATGCACCAATGCATCTCCAAAATGGTTGCATTGATATATTTATACTTAGCACTAAAATCACTTGTATTTGTTCAAGTATTACGCATAGGATTTGATTGGTTCAAGTATTAAGTATAGGATTTGTCCTTTCATAATTGATAACACCAATTCTCTCTAAATAATATTACACATTCCATGGGGAGGAAGGAGTAGGAGGGGTTAACCTTTGCTCCAATAAAAAAATTGAGACTTAATATGCTTGAGTTAGGTATTGCATCTAATAACCAATAAAAATATTTAGCACTTCAGAAAAACATGGAATTAACACTAGACAAAAATATCTTTAAATGATCAGTATTGAAAGACTAAAGGATCGACAATTTATTTTTGAATACTAATAAAATTCTAAATCTAGAACATCCTTCCATTCTTAAAGGATCATTTTACTTTCAAAGCAATTTAAACAACTTGAATTCCTTGATGTGTACAGGAACTTGAATAGAGTGACTGACACAATGGAAAAGACAAGGAGCAAGGAAAATTAGAACTTAAACAAAGTTTGATTCAATATTCTCCCATTCCTTAAATATGAGCAAACATCAAAGATGCTATAATACAATTCCCAAAGGTCTCAGCAATAGAATAATGTTTTAAGCATGTGTGGCAGTCATTTCTGTATGGTTCATTTCTCACAAACTGGAGTATGCGTGTATGAAATCAAGGTGTACATTAATTCACTAGCTATGGAGAATTAAGGCATTAACCTCCTGTCTAAGTCAGAGTAACATATGACATTCTCACGCTGTGAGCATGAGCCACAATTGGCATAAGCTATTAATTCGTCAGGGACGAGCGTTGATGAGAAGTTCCTCAGCTATGGTATATACATTCCGCAGCAAGGTGGAGTTAATGCTGACATTCCTCTGTATCTCTCAAACTTCTCTCTAGTGTTGCAGGAAAGATCTTGCTCTGGATATAGATGTTTCGAATCTTCTCGCACAAGGAAATGGTCTGGAGATGGTTATTTAAGGAATGAAACGGAGTGTCTTGCTACATGTGATCAATGGAAAGTGGTGGAGAAATTTCGTTGTGTGGAGCAAATTATATCTACAATGGTGGACCTTCCTTTGGATTCAGAAATCGCCAAATCCATTCGGCTGATGGAAATATTTTTGGAGACAACTGGGGGATTACTGGAGATCATTCACCAGAAAAATGAAGCGGCGAAGTAGCAGTGGAAATCATTTCATATTTTAATGGAAACCAAACAGGTGATGCAGCAGAGCATGCTGGAGCAATTCAAGTCTGGAGTTCGCTTTGGGATGGCGGCTCTGGAATTAAGGGTAAATGAGCTGGAATATTTTACCAGTAGGTGCACTCAGCATAACGAGGAGACAGTCAGGACCAGTGCTGAGCTAGGGAGGAAGAGGGCTCATTGAGCTCAGACCATGGGGAACTTGGGATAAATTGGAGTGCAATGGGCCTGGTACCACTGTGTGAAGTTGATATTCTGTAAATTTTAATATTTGTATTAAAATGAGTTGCCTAAATATATTTTGTTTTTAGAGTTGGAATTTGGATTTTTTTACTTGCAATAATTTTTTTTTGATGTTTTAGGTTTTTATGCCCCAATCACAACGGTTATGTTTAAAATTATGTCTTTTCATTAGTGTTCTTATAATAAATTAACTCTTCATCAACAAAAGTTTGATTAACAAATTACTCTTCCATAACATAATAATGTTAATTTGTTTTGTTGATTAACAAATTACTCTTCCATAACATAATAATGTTAATTTGTTTTTACATATTTAACATTAGGAAAAAAAAAACAAAATTACTATAACACACAAATGACTTTTATATACTT
>APFE031625683.1:0-46133 GCA_000404065.3 Pinus taeda | reverse complement strand
GAAAATTTGCCTTAGATGCTTAAGGTGCTCTTGGTCAGATTTGGAGAAAGGGGTTAGGTCATCAAGGTAAACAACAAGAAAATCATGTATCTCTTTGGCAAATGCAATATCCATTGCCCTTTGAAAAGTAGCACCAGCGTTCTTCAGCCCGAAAGGCATTTCAACATACTTAAATGTTCCCCACGGTGTGGTAAAGGCTGTCTTGTCTTGGTCATCCGGGTGAACAAGTATATGATTAAATCCTGAAAATCCACTTAGTAAAGAAATTCTAGATGACCCCACTACTCTTTGCAGGATATGGTCCATTTTGGGCAAAGGATAGTGGTCTTTTAGAGAGACTTGGTTTAAATTTCTCAAGTCTACACACAGTCTGATCTCTCATGATTTTTATTGAATTATTGAGGTTCGAAAATTATTTGTACTACTTTTGTATCAAGAAAGGCATCAAGCTTGACAGCAGCTTGAAGGCTCTAACGAGATTCGAACCTAGAAAATTAGTACCAGATTTGGGTGGGCCCATAACCCATAGGCGTTGGATCGAAATTTATACATGAAAGGGGATTTTGGAAATACAACTACAATGAATTTTTTATTCAAATATACATAATTTTATGTAATGTTTTATTATTGGAGTAATAAGGGTCTTGTAACATTTGATAAGATGATTGTAATTTTTTGGGGCAATAAGGAGTTTTTTTGTAATTTTTTTGAAGGAGATAAATGTAACTCAAAGTAATTTTACTTTGAGGGGGGGGTAAATTTTTTTCCGAGATTATGCAAAAGCACCATTGTAAAAAGTCAAATTTTGAAAGTTTCCCTGTAAAAATTTGAGAAATTGACTAGAGCCAAGTGCAAAGCTCAGTCAATATTCTCCTGTTTTGACGACTATTCGAGGGTCAAGGCCAATCCCCGATAGATCGTGTTTTTTGTGTGGTGTGTTGTGTTGACTATCTTGTCCTTTCTGTTCTGCTTTTTGGTGCGTCTCTTCAATGCCAAAATGTCTAAGTTGATTAATTTGTTTTCTGATTCCGACAAACTAGAAGGCACAAAATCTTATAAAACATGGCATCGACTCATCGAAAGCACACTCATTTATAATTAATTATGGCAGGGAATATGTGATGGAGATGTTAAGCCGAATAAACCCACAAATGCAGATGCACTGGAAAAATGGGAAATCAAGAATGCTAAAGCCTTAGCTCTTATTAAATCGTCTGTGAATGATGAAATGTATGTCCATATAGAAAATGCTACAGATGCATGGTCTGCCTTGAAATTTTTTAAAGACCTCTTTGATACTCAGCCTGAATCAAAGAAAGTCGATCTACAATTAAAATTGTTGCAACAAAAATTAACTGAAGGCGGTGATGTTCTTGAATATCTCTCAAGACTTAAGAATATCAAGCAAGAAATTATTAATGCTGGTTTTCCCGCAATTGATGATAGCTTTATGGTCACAATTGTAATTGCTGGGCTTCCTTCTTCCTATACGCATTTTTAGAGACTTTACAAGTAACTGGGAAATTAGAGAAACTAAAGTTTGATGAGCTTTGTGAAATGTTGAGTCAACATGATAAAACTTTTGGAAAGAAGAAGAAAGTTGGTGAAGATGTTTTTCTCACAGAAGCCAGCACAAGTAATTCATCAGCAGATAGTTCTCAAGGAAGAGGCAGATGGAATCAGAATCAAGTAGCACATAATCGAGGTCGAGGTTGAAGCCAAAGCAGAAGCAACAATTTTAACAGAGGAGGAAGAAATAATTTTCAAGGTAGAGGAAACGACCAAGGAAGAGGCAATTTTCAAGGACAAGGATATAATAGTCAAGGTAGAGGACAATCTCAAAATAGAGGTCAAAGTAGAGGCAGAGGACAATCTTCAGGAAGATGAAGAGACTTAAGTCAAATTGTGTGTCGAAGATGCAACAAAGTTGGCCATTATGCTGAAGATTGTCGAACTTCACTTAATAAAATTCCCAAGTTTCAGAAGCATTCAGCACAATTTGCAAATGATCAAGATGAAGATAACTCAGAATATGTTTTTACTTCCTCATCAGCATCACAAATTTCATCTCATCTTAGAAGTGACTATGAAGATGCTTGGATCTTGGATTCCGGGGCAACTCAGCACATGACTTGTCGACGTGATTTTTTCTGGAATTTTCAAGAATGCCAACTTAATTCAATTTTTCTTGTTGATGATACAAAACATGCTCCTTATGGAAAAGGAGTAGTTAAATTTTTTCTCCCTGACATTGGAGAAAAAATGATTTCCAATGTATGGTATGTACCCAATTTCAAGAAAAATTTGCTCTCTTTAGTCACGATTCGACAAGCAGGACATCAGGTGATTATGGAAGATGGTTTAGTGAAGATTAATTCAGTGAAACAGAACTTGAAAACAGTCATGACAGGTTATGAAGATGGAAATCTGTTATGGATGAAAGGGACAGTTATTCCAAGGCATTCTGATTTTGCAGGGGCAGTGACTACAGGTAGTTCACCTATAAGACTATGGCATGTAAGATATGGACATTTGAATTTTGAGAGTCTTTCTCAATTGCAGAAACAAGGAATGGTTAAAGGACTTCCCACTTTCAAAAGGGAAAATGCAAAATGTGAAGCTTGCATTTATGGCAAACAAAATCGAGAAAGTTTTCCAACAAGTTCATGGCGTGTAAACAGGCAGCTACAACTAGTTCACAGTGATGTTTGTGGTCCACTACAAACTTCATTTGGTGGTTGCAAATATTTCTTACTATTTATTGATGATTTTAGCAGAATGACTTGGGTTTACTTTTTGAAGAACAAGTCAGAAGCATTTGATAAGTTTAAAATTTTTCGCCAACTTGTTGAAAATGAAGTAAAAGAAAAGATAGGTACTCTCAGGACGGATAATGGGGGAGAATTCACTTCAAATGAATTCAAAACTTATTGCAATGAAAATGGCATAAGACGACATCTCACTAATGTTTACACTCCATAGAAAAATGGAGTAGTCAAAAGAATGAATCGCACTTTGTTTGGAATGGCGAGATCCATGTTAACCTTCAAGAGGTTAAGTCCAACATATTGAGTGGAAGCAATTCATACAGCTGTCTACTTAAGAAACAGATCTCCAACTGCTTCTTTAGACGGAATCACACCTTATGAAGCTTGGTTTGGTTTCAAACCTCGAGTTAAAAATCTTAGAGTTTTTGGTTCAGTGTGTTATGCCTTAGTTCCGAAAGAAAAATGAACTAAGCTTGACTCAAGAAGTTTAAAATGCATAATGATTGGCTATTCTGATGAGAAGAAAGGGTATCGTCTTTTGACCAATGGAAAACTCATTGTGAGCAGGGATGTCATTTTTGATGAAACAGAGAGTAAGAGTGCTGAAGAAATTGAAAAGCTTCTTCACAAGTTAGAAACTAAAGGAAGTAACAGAAATGGAAAAATGCAAAATCAACCAACTTCACCAAATTAGTATGAACTTGATTTTCCTTCCTCTAAAGATGAGTCATCCAGTCCATCTACAACAACAACATCATATGGGTCTTCAAGCAGCTCATCCACATCTCCAAGCAGCAGCAGTTCTTCTGACAGTGATCCTCCACATTCTTCACCTGAACGACGAACATCAGTTTATATTAATCCCCTTTACAATGATGGGGACTTTACAGAAGCACAAACAAGTGAGCACCAACTTCTGAAATGGGCAGTTCAACTTTTGAAAGATGTAAAGCCTGATGAACAGAATAAAACTGGCACCAGAAGGGCACATAGAAGTGAAGGCAACTTTGCCTTAATAACAAATGATTTTACTGAACCTTCCACATACAAAGAAGCAGTAAAACATAAATAATGGCAACAGGCTATGGTTGAAGAATATCAAGCAATAATTGATAATAACACTTAGAAACTTGTTGATTGTCCAGCAAATGTTAAACCCATAGGATACAAATGGGTTTACAGAATTAAGTATAATCAAAAGGGTGAACTTGAAAAGTATAAAGCACGACTTGTCGCAAAGGGTTTTGCGCAGCAGGAAGGCACTGATTATGAAGAAACTTTTGCTCCAACAGCAAAATGGAACACCATCCAATTGACACTTGCATTGGCTGCTCAAAAAGGATGGAAAGTTCATCAAATGGATGTGAAAAGTGATTTTCTCAACGGGGATTTACAGGAGGAAGTGTATATGACCCAACCACCAGGATTTGAAGTTGAAGGACAAGAACATCAAGTCTGCAAATTGATCAAGGCTTTATATGGATTAAAACAAGCTCCCCGAGCTTGGTATGCAAATATGGATGACTACCTTAAGAAAGTTGGTTTTCAACGAAGTGAATCTGATGATACTTTGTATGTGCGACAACAAGGAAAATATCTGGTAATTCTTGTTATGTATGTAGATGATTTGATCATTACCGGCAACCATGATGATCATATTGCACAGGTGAAAAAGGAGTTACAAGCAGGTTTTAAAATGACAGATTTCGTATTACTTCACTACTATCTTGGAGTTGAAGTCTTCCAACGTCCACATCATATTTTCATTTCTCAAAGTAAGTATGCAACAGAGGTTCTTCAGCGTTTTGGCATGCAGGATTGCAAGCCCGTTCTTACCCCCATGGAGCAAAACTTGAAACTTTCAAAATTTGAAGGGGGGGACAAGGTGGACAGTACAACTTACAGACAGTTGATTGGAAGCTTGATTTATTTGACAAATACTCGTTGATCTATCTTATGCAGTTAGTATTCTTTCACGTTTTATGCAGGAACCACGAGACAGCCACTGGAATGCAGCCGAAAGAGTTCTTCGATATATCCAAGGAACAAAAGATTTTGGTCTTCTTTACAAAAAGACTAAAAATTTTGTACTTGGTGGATATTCTGATGTCGACTTTGCTGGGAGTATTGATGATCGAGCATCAACATCAAGTTATTTAATGAATATGGGGTCAGCAACAATATCTTGGAGTTGTAAGAAACAAGCTACAATGGCCACTTCTTCAACAGAAGCAGAGTACATTTCAGCATGGGAAGCAGCATGTGAAATTGTTTGGTTGCGCCAAATTTTGCAGGACTTGGGCATTTCTCAGGCAGAAGCTACATCGTTATTCATTGACAGTTAATCAGCCATCAAACTTGCCAAGAACCCAGTTTTTCGTTCAAATACAAAGCATGTGGACACCAAGTATCAGCATAACAAGTCTCTCATTGCCAAAGATGTTCTCAAACTAGTTTATCGTCCTTCCGAAGATCAGATCTCCGACATTTTCACCAAACCGCTTGGCAGAATAAAATTTACTAAGTTCAGGGATGAACTTGGTATCTGTTGTAATGTATCTTTGGATCATAGGGGGGAATGTTAGATGATCCAAAAATATAAATTTTATCATAGGTTATAAAATTAGAATAAAATAATTATTAATTTAAGATATTAAATTAATAATTATTATTCTAGAATGCTTAATTATTTACTGGAGACTTTTAGAATTAGCGTATTGTTGTAACTAGATATGACTCTCCAAATGTGTCGTATCTTAGGCTCTATTATAGGAGATTAGTTAGCTAGTTGGTTTGAATAGCATTTATTGTAAATGGACACTTGTTATTTAATAAGTGATCCATAACTAGAGGTAGTTAGGACATGGAGCTTATAAATAGCTCATTGCAAGAGTGTTTGTGTTGTTCGGGTGTAAACTCTTGCAAAATCAATTATGTAATTTTTTTTTTCTGATTAATAAAATTATGTGTCTGAGGACACTTCTGCCATTATTTCTCCTTGTGGGAACTAAATTAGATACCCATTCAGAGAATCTGATGGGTGCAACGATACATGCTTCAAACATTTTCTTTATTTCTTTTTCAATGAGAGGAAGAAGCATGGGGTTGATTCTTCTAAGTTTTTGTTTGAACGGTTTTTGATTTGGTTTTAAGGGAATGGTGTCTTGAATTACTGAGGTGTTATAGGACTTCAAGTCCTCATAACTCCAAGCAAATACATCTTGGAATTCTTTGAACATATCGACATATTTTGGTTTTTGATCAAGAGGTAGGTTTTTGGATAATTTAATCATTTTGGGCTTGTCTGTTGTTCCTATGTTATGTTCTTCAATAGCAGCATTTATAGGCTCCATTTTTGGTTTCTTGGGAACATCATTATTATCAAACATGTCTTCTAATGGAGTTAGTCCAGCAGGAAAAAAGTTATCCTTTAGATCAATGAACTCAGCCTCAGCTTTGGTTGTTTCTTCTAAATGCATATGTTTCAGCTCTTGTATGTTTGCACTGTAAAAAACAGTTGGGTTAAGGATCTGTTTAGCTGTTGCAGCTGTTACAGCCTGCTGATTTTCTTTTGTTAGCTGTTGGGAATCGTTTATGGCATCCATGTCAACGTTTGTGTTCGAAAATTCGCCCTCAAGAGTGAGGAAATTATTAATCTGGGCATCATTTTGAAACACTTGCAAATCTTTAACATTGTTAGGGACCGAGGGTCTATGTTTTATCTCAGCAGTGAAATGGTGATTTGGCTCAAAGGGAAGCTTGCATGTACTAGAAAAAGTTGCTAGGCTGTGAGCATGAATATTATGGTCTCTTGAAATTTTGGCAAGCTTGGATTGATTGAAAGACTTGAGTATTTCTGTGGCAGCAGCCCTATAAGCTCTCATTCTATTGTCATTAGTAACAAAGTTACCTTTCATTTGTTGTATAATTAAATTGGAGTCACCTAGAATGGATACTTTTGCAGCTCCTAGGGCTTTGAGCAATTTAAGGCCTAAGAGGAGAGCCGCATACTCTGCCATGTTATTAGTACATCTAAAATATAATCTATAGGCATGGCCTTATGCATGATTATCATGTGTATTATGAATCCATACCCCTGCCCCTGCTCCTAACTTATTGATAGAACCATCAAACTCTAAACACCATGTGATTTCTTGTTTATGGTTTGTATTAAGAGTTTCAGTTATTTGAGGATTGGGCAGAGTTACAATTTCTGTTTCAGGAGGTTCTTCTTGTTTGCTAGTTGCTTTGAACGTTGTGGCAGTTTCATGGGTATTGGCAACTGATTCCTCATTGATGCATGTTTCTTGCTCTAAGGCTGAAGGCTTCTCATCTGTTGGAGGATTGGTGTCATCATTAAATAAAATAAAAGAATCCATGTCAAAATGGATTGAGTAAATTGGAAAGTTTTGGGGTTTTTCCTCACTAATTACCACATACTTCATCAGTGTTTCCCTGTACAGTCTCTTTGGTTTCCAAAAGACAGATATAGTGGCATAAGAGAGGTCAAGTTGAAGGGATCCTTGTAGTTTTGCTCCCCATGATCTTGATAGGAGCATGCCATATTTTGTTGGAATGTCGGCAACTACTACGTCCATCAGGATTGTCTTGTTGGGAAACGGGACTAAAGACACGCAAAGGTCTTTGATTAAGCCTAAACACTTGACTTGACTTGAGTCAAAGGAATATAGATCTTTGTAGCGTCTTGTGACATCAAGGTTTAACTTTTCCATTACAGCTTTGGGCATAAGGTTATGTAAGGCACCTGAGTCAAACATAGCATTATGCAAGATTTTGTCATGTATGTGCAGAATGACATAAAAGGGTGGAACAAATCCATATGTTGATTTTCCATTAACCTCTGGTCCAAACAGCAGCTCAGGGGAATCATCTAGAACATTCACATCATCCCTGATCTCTGGCAGTTGAAGTGACGTTTGAATTTGTTGCCTATAGACATCATGCTTGGCAAGTTCAGAGAGGGGGATGGATATTTTAAGTTTGCCAATCTTTGCTTCTAAGTTAAAAGGTTTCTCCAATGGAATCCTTGCATTAGCAATAGCAGATTTTTCCTTGTGAAGAGTGTTTTCTGTGTTTTCTTTTTGAATGTCAGCATTAGGATGAATGACAACTTGTAGTATGTCTGCTTTGGGCAGATCTTTAGGAATTTTTCTCCCCTCTTCTTTTGAGGAAGAAGGAGGCAGAGGCTGTTCAATAGAAGACTGCACGTCTATCATGTCCTCTACAGTTACTTGATGCGGGTCTAGGAGAGTCGTATCAACTGGTTCTGTTATGATCACCTTGCCTTTAATCTTGTTGGGTTGTTTGCTCTCTTTTGTTCTGCTGGGTGCAGGGACATCAATGGTCCTTGTTTTCAACTTGTATTGTTTGTGTACCTCATATGCAGCAGTATCATAACCTTCTTTAAAATCAAAAGACTCACCAGACTTAGTTTGAAATTGATTCACATCTTGGTAGTCCTGGTCTTCTTGAGTCAGAAAAATTTGTTGCTTGTTTTTTGAATCTATCAAGTTCATGTGAGTCTCCTCTGTTGGCTAACTGGATGTGGATGTTTCCACATAGTTTTCTTGGAAAGGAGGCCTAATATCATGGTCGGGACTAGCCCTTCCAGCGTTTGGTTTTTGAGTTTTTCTGCAATTTGGGTTCCTTATGGCATTGGGTTGTTGTCCTTCCCATGATGTTTTCTTCTCAACATTCTCTACTCTGTCTCCCAGCCTATGGATGCCAATGATAATAGCATCTAGCTTTTGATCGAAGGCTGAGGGTTCTTCCTTGAAGGTGGTTCTTCTCTCAGTTCTGGCTCTGTTTCTTTTGGCAATTAGATTTGCCTCCACACTGACAGCAACATTTTGCAATTCTGCGAGGCATTGAGGGGCTCTTTCCCTTAACTGATAGGCCATTTCAGCATCAAAACCATCAGGGAATTTGTACAAAGCAAGATCAGGTGGGGGTCTCAAGTTCTGTGGTATTGCATTATAAACATTGTTAAATCTTGCACAATAGTCCAAGATAGTCTCTTGGGGGCCTCTTTTGATGTTGTCATATTCAGATAGTATGTGCAGGGGGTCTTTCTTTTTCTCCCATCTATTGATAAATGACTGGTATAAGGCTTCTGGGTCTCCTATGGAATTAGCTGGGATTTCTCTAAACCAAGTCCTAACGTCGCTTGTTAGACTTTGAACAAAAATCTTCATTCTCATGCTATCATCGTCAATCTCATAGCTCTCAAAGTAGTCCTGCATTTTCTTTGTATGCTGGAGAGTTGTGCAAGCACTTGTGCCATCAAAATAAGTTATTTTGGTCTGATAATCCTGAGGCATAGCCCCGGGATTAGCAGGTAGGTGTAAAGGTGCATATCTGTTAGCCATGTTGACAGGGATAAGTGGAATAACCGAGTAATAGGAGTAGTAGTGGTAGTATGAGTAAAGGATGGAGGTGTAGAAGAGCTGCTTGTTGAAGGGGATGATGAACAAGGGGAAATTGGGTTTGAACGAAATAGAACCTTGACAGGGGTCGGAACACAACTTGGCTGAACTGTTTCCGGACTGGAAGCAGTAAAGTCTTCTTGTTGCTCTCGTTTCCTAAGGGTCTTAGAGATTAGATTTGGATTTTCAAAAACAGCTAGGGGATTTGGATCAAGATTCGATCTTGTATGATGAGTTTTCTCTTTAGGAGCCAGCTTCTAACCTGTTTTTTGGGAAATTTTCTAAGAAAATAGGTCCACCGAGACTTTTAAAGGTCATTTTCTTCCTCTGCGGAGCTTCGAACTGGTTTTGTGAGATTATATGAGAAATTCCCCAGTGGAGTCGCCATTATGTTATCATTCAGGTTGTCCCTAAGCTCCTGAAGGGATACGGCCGAGGTAACCACAAACCAATCTTTGGATTGCAGGTTCTAGCCTACCTGCAATCAGAGAGGGCTCTCTATTAATGATTTAGCTTTGTTAATGATGATTTTAGGCTAGCTATTGGGTTCATTGGGTTTTGTTTAAGTTTGGATGGAGTTTGAATGGAAGGAAGTTTCATTCAAGCAGAGAGGCAAGGGATAGTGTGATAAGTTTCAAACCATTGGGCATGGAGTCACGGATCAAGGCTTGCTGTTGCATTTTCTTGGACACAAGAGGATTATAGAGCAGGACAGCCACACATGAAACAATACCAATTGCTGAAAAGATGGAATGAAAGTCAGAGATGAAAGGCAATTAAGAATCTTTCATCAGCTAACAGATAAGGGAGGTGAATGAATGGTTATCTAGGAGCAGTTAAGAATTCCTAAACTAACATTCATATGTGAAAGAAACAATGTAAACATGATCATTTAAGTATGCATATTCATAGTTGTTCCTGATGAAAACATGCAGACATCACAGAAATTGAGCATAGGGTGCTGCCAAGCAAATCCTAAACTATTCTTTCTTTCTGTAATTTTAGATGGTGGGACATAGATGATAAAACAAAAATAGAAAAAACTAAACAGAGTTAAGGAACACTTATTGAACCATGTAGAAGCACAGGAATTCCATAGTCACTCTTCAGCCAATTAAACACAGTGCACAGTTCATTCTCCGAACCCTCAGGAAATCTTTGATTATAGAAATTACCACATATACAGTGCGAGTCTCTGCTCAAGCAAAAAATCAAACCAACAAAGACCAACCAACCCTTATTACATTTTTCAGGGTGGTATATATAGGTAAAATATCTAGAAGTATTTATTACAACTGACCTAAACAGGTCTGTGGGAAAGCTTTCTAAAACCTAACTTATGTTGGAATTAAATGCAAGTAGGTCTTCTTTGGGCTGTGCCAATCATGAAATATGAGTAACCTGATGCAGCAGGAGGCTAACACTAGGTATAATAATTGAAGCGAGTAAGTAACTCTATTATCTCTAACTCTGCCATAATATTAAAATTTAAAATTTACAACTACTGCAGAATGCTAAAAAAATTGCCCAAACTTCTTTTTACCCGTGTAACAAAATGCCAAGAAATGCAAACAATTTTTGCCCAATTCTTCTTTTACCCATGGGAAAAAAATAATTTTTGAAGTTTTTTTAACTCAGAAATATTTTTCCCAAAAAAACAAAGAATTTCAAAATAATTATTTTTTTCTACATTAAGACTAACCTAAGTACCCACGGGGATTTGAACCGGTGACCTATCACAAGGAGTGCCTTAACAGCGCACCCATTCACCGTCAATCCAAAGCCCCGTGGGAAATTTCAAAATAATTTTAATGAGGGAAAAATCCAAAAAAAAATTTAATGAGGACCCAAGAAAAATAACCTTTTACTCATATACTTTCCTCTCCTTTAAAATTTGGAGAAAAACTTTCTAAATACCCTTTCTCCTTTTTAAAAATCCAAAGCATTTTTTAAGGAAGGCCCAAGAAAATTAACCTGTCTCGAACAAAATTGTGAAACTTGTGTCGAACATTTTCAAATACATTTTGAAAGAACCATAACATGAAGACCTAAAGAGATGAAAAATATAAATATATAAAGCTATGAGCTTTCTTCACACTTCCTACTTGGATGTCTCTATATACAACCTCAGCTACCAACTATGGTTCATCTTTGACATCTATTATCTTTTCATTAGTTTCTTGTGCATCGTCTATTCTTTTGCTTTTTTGGCTTCATCACAACAATGTTGATTCTTTATTTCCAAACATATTTATTTGAGTTATTCAAAAATCATTTAGGAACGAGTAGAGAAAGTGTTTTCATTAGATTCATAACTTGCAGAAGTTGATTCAGTGTTGTCCATAGTTGGGCTTCTTTTTTCTGTAGAGAAACCTAGAGATGCCTTAATTGGTTGCAAAATTTCAGTTTTTTTTTGGCACTTAAATACTTTATTACTTGTGTAATGTTTAGGTTTATCCTGCAAAACATAGATCACTATTTACAATACAAAATTGTGAAACATGTCTCGAACATTTTCAAATACATTTCGAACGGACCATAACATGAAGACCTAAAGAGATCAAGAAAACCTAAATAGATCAAGTGAGATTGAGGAATCAAACTTGAGCCATACACATCGAGTTTCTTCCTAGCCATTCTTGAGCATGACACGAGTATGATAGAGGATATTTTGTTAAGGTGTCGGTATGATGGAAGGAAACAAACCAGAGGTTGTGGCCTTCGCATGAATTTTGTCTCACTATGAAGCTAGGCCACTAATAATCTATGCCTTGCTTCTACTACTATTCCATCTAAGTAATTGAAAGGTAACTCTCTGTGTGGAGGAATGGGTATTACATCATTAAGTGTTGGGTTGTGTTATATTCTTTCCACAACTAACCAACATAGTTAACTAGGGGGTTAGAAGGGGGGCGGAGCCCCCCCTTCGTTGCACCGATTGCGTAGCGGGGGTAGTCACAGGGGGTTTGAGGGGTGTAGGTAACCCCACTCTATGGGGTCTGGGGCGGTACCCTAGAAAATTTTGATTTTGGACCCTATGTTAGGTTGGGCGGACCTACCTATGGTTTTGTGCATGATTTTCGCACATGGTTTTTGGACGTGATGGTTTTCGGTCCATGGTTTTGGATGCGATGGTTTTCGGTCCATGGTATTGAATGATTTGGCATGTATAAATATGTTTGTAACATTGAATGGAACATAATGAAAAATCAAGCTGGTAGTCTCGGTTTTGGGATCCAAGGGAAAATATCTGTGTATATGTGTTTTATGTGTTATGCTCTAGCATTGTTTATTTTCTGTGTTCTAGAATTCGTATGCAGGTAATTTCTGTATAGGGTTAAAACCTACATTAAGGACTTTTACTAATAATTTGGTTTTGAATGTAATATATGCATTATTTTGTGTATGATCTATGTATCATAGTTTCTCTTCCAATTTCTTTGTTGATATGAGAGATTTTTTGACAATTTCAAAAACTCAATTTAATGGAAGGGAGATATTGGGGTGCACGGAAATCAGAAAGAATTACTTCTCTTAATTGTGTTTCAATGTAGATTTGATCTTGATTATAGAATTTTCGGTTATTTTTACCTTTTCATCTCACAGGGCTTAACCTAGCAAACTAAACAGATAGAATGTGGCTTGCATAATATTTCAGTTATACATACTTTTGGTTGTAAAAAATTCAAAACCAATTATTGAATAGTGTAATATAATTCAAATTAGTAGTTCTTGGTAATTGGAGAATCTTAAATATATCAAGAGTTATATTGACATTTTGTTGTTTCTAGCGAAAACCATTGAACAAATGCTATAGGTTATAATCTGAGATCTTCTAAACACATTTAATATCCTAGCAACTGATGGATAGTGACAACGAAATATCTAGCACATGGTGGTAGGTGACAACGAAATATCTAGCACATGGTGGTAGGTTAGTTTATTACTAGAAAGTTTTTATTGGGGAACTCTTAGGAGGATGTAAATATTGTTCATCTTAAAATTACATCAAAGATGGTCGGAGACAATAGTACCTCAAATGAGTCAAGGGGGAAGCTCGAAAATTGTGGTGGAGAAAGAGCATGGTCCATGAGGTTGTAGAGTGGATAGAAGTGCCAATTAAAACCATAAAAAATAGATGTGACTTATTGTGCAATGTAATTTGTAATTCATATAATGTTAATTTTGTAATATAAATATGAAGGGAAAACTTGGGAATAAAGCTTACAAATTAATTTAATATACAGATAGATTTAGTTTGTTGATTAGTCACTGAAATATTTTCTCAACCAGCAATGTCTTTGTTTAGAATCTATTAGACGTACTATACAAATTAATTTTTGTGTGATCTATCTAGCATGGCTACTATTCCAATTTCTCTATGTTATATCCAATGTGATAAAAATAACATGAAGACCTAAAGAGATGAAAAATCTAAATATATCAAGCCAGATTGAGGAATCAAACTTGAGCCAAACACGTGGAGTTTCCTCCTAGCCATTCTTGAGCACGACACGAGTATGATAGAGGATATGTTGTTAACTTTTAAGGTGTCCGTATGATGGAAGGAAACGAACCAGAGGTTGTGGCTTTCCCATGAATTTTGTCTCAGTAGGAAGCCAAGCGGCTGATAATCTCTCTACTACTATTTCATCTAAGTAATTGAAAGGTAACTATGTGTGTGGAGTGCAGCATTAAGAAGCACTTTTACTAATAATTTTCCATCCTCGTTTATAAATTTTTTAATTTTTCTGGTTGAGTTTTCATTAATCTTTATAGCATTTTTTAAAATTACAATACAAACATCTCTATCTCTTTTAATGTGTGTGACCATTTCTTCAAACCAAGCATCTTTATATCGGTTGAAGGAATAGTAACATTAAAGGATATGTTTGTATGGTAAATTTAAAGAATTTGATAATGAGTAATGAAAAATCATCCAGAAAAGTAAAAAAAAATTATAAGGGATGATGGAAAATTATTAGTGGAGGTGGTTCTTGATGATATAAGACTCATTCATCCACACACAGTTACCTGTAAATTGCTTAGATGGAATAACAGTAGAAAGATTGCTAGTAGCCTGGCTTCATAGTGCGACAGATTTCATGGGACGGCCATAACTTTTGGTTGGTTTCCTCACCTCATATGAACATATCTTAACAACCTATCCTCTATCCTCTCTCCATTGTACTTACATCCTGCTCAAAAATAAGTAAGGGGAAATTGGACTTTGATGCCTCAGGTTGATTCCTCAATCTCTCTTGATATCTTTAGATTTTTGTTTATCTCTTTACTTTTTCATGTTATAGCTCTTTCAAAATATATCTGAATATGTTGGAGACTCGTTGCACAATTTTGTATTGTAAATACTATTTAACTATTTTATTTATCATTTAATTGTTAATTATCTATTTTTTTAGTTAACTTTTATTATGAGAGGCTTTCCTGATATAATTTATTAAATTTTATTAATTATTTATAACATTCCAAATCTATTTATTCAATTTAATAAATAAAAACTTTAAACATAAAATATAAATTCTACGTAAGAACCAAATTTCTTTCTAATAAAAGTTTAATTTCAAGTTAAAAATCATAAATACACTTGTATTTATGCTATTCACCCAGCTATGTAAAGATCAAAAGCCATGGGAGACATCGATCCTGCTGCGCGAAGAGTGTAGAGGGATGGATCTTAGAGCATATATATTTTTATTATCGCTATAAATAATATCATAAAAAGGATGCAACGGCAACGGTTTATGTTGAACAGAGCCGGGAAAATAAAGAAACTTGAATTCTCCTTTTAGCTGTTCCACTTCTTCAGAATATGGTAAAAACTACAAACAAATAAAATGAGTTACAGATATTTCTATTTCTCTCTCCTACGGGAAAATCACTATAATTACTAAAATCCTTAAAATGGAATAGGAATGTAATCTCATGGGTTTGTAGGTTGAATGAAATGCTTATGCTTCTCTACAAGGCAAACAAAAAGAAAACGTTTAAAAATGAAAATAAGAAGTTTAAATTCAAAGTAAACAAAAGCACTATAATGACTAAAATCCTTAAATTGGAAGAGGAATGTAATCTCATGGATTTGCACATTAAATGAAATGTTTATGCCTCTCTACATGTAAACAGAAAAGAAAAAAATAGTCTCGTCTTGGACCTACAATACCTGGAGAAACATGAAAATATTCACATGTGAGAACTGTGTTTCTTCTTAGCCTTTCTTTGCATCTCAAACCAACTCTTAATCCCTGTTGCCCCTTGATAGATTTAGAGTTAAGATTGATCTACCCTAGTTTAATTTCCTCTTTAAATAGCCTATATTCCACATGAATACCATGGGTCAATACCACGAGCTCTCAAATACCTCGAGCTCAAAAACCACTAGCAACTTGATAAGTCTTGTTTATGTTAATTACTTAACAAAAATTAATAAAAAATAACATCTTTATCATCATACTTGGTTGGGAGACCCCCTCTGCCCAATAAAGATACCCATATCCCATGGGTTGTGAAAATCCGGAGTTCGATAATGTTTAATTATTAATTTTATTATCTTATTTTTATATAATTTGACCAAGTCCAAATTTTACGAGGCAGGACATTACATCTCTTTCACAATGAGGAGAGCACCTATTCATGCAATAATTATTAATTTATGAGTTTAATTCCCCTTTTAAATAGACTATATTCCACCTGAATATTATGAATATTCAATAAGGGTTTTAAAAATTTTAAACCCAAAGACTTCTAGGTAAAATTGACAATTTTACCTTAATTTTATTTTAATTATTATTACTATTTTAATTATTTTTATTTTTATTTTTATGTAATTTGACTGGTTCAAAATATTTACATAAACATTAACTTATTCATCATATTTTTTTTTGTGTAAATCTGACTAATTCTATTAGAGTACAAAAACATTACAGAGAGTTACATCCGCCACCATGATTGGGCTACCTGAGCAAGTTGACATTCTGAGACTGAGACTGAGCCGGAGAAAATAAGGGACTGTGAAACTGTCCGCTGACCCCAAACTATAACCACCAAAACTGAACCTTCCACTCCCTGTTGAGGCGAGGGAGGAGTTTACAGACACAAACATGACCGACATAGACATTACAGACACATATATTAAAATCGACATACCAAAACTTGAGTGGTGCGACCCGACACCTATCATAGACGAACTCCCATTACTAACTATAGCAATTACATCGACATCCAGAAACTGAACCGAGAGAATCCATACCACCCCGATCGACCCTGCAACATGCCTAGGTGTATGGATTTGGTGGCTCCTCCAGCGCTGGACTGACATATGTGCCTGGTTGCTCTTCCACCACTGTGTAGCCATAGGAGTCTGAGGCACTCGAGTCTGTGTATGGCGCATCGTCCTTCGCAGGCTCGTTTGGTCCAGCTCTATTCCCCTCCACCTTAACCGAGGCTTCCGCAGGCTGTAGTCCCTGACCCTGAACAGGCGAGGGTGGCCGCGGTTCTGCTGGGGCTTCTGGTCGATCAGCATGGTCGCATTTTTCAATGCGCACTGAAACATAATAGACTGCATTGTCCAGCGTACACGGAAACCTGAAGCGGGTTGATGGGTGCCCCCCAAACGGACACACCGCGGCTCTTCCCCGTCCTCTTCTTCTTCCGCGCCCTCTTCGAGCTCCTGGTGAGCTAATTGCCTCCGTCTGGGAGTTGAATGATGCCGAGGAGCGTGGCGATGAAGCCCGCCCTCTCGCACCGCCTCTTGAGCCTCCCTGCCTGCAAGCACCACGTTGCCTCTCACGCGGCATCCTGTAACCAGCAAAGAACCAATTCTGCCCAGAGGCCGCGAATGCTTTGCACCACCGAGGATTTTAAACCCGTGCAACAGCTTACACAACAAATGCGAAACAGGTAATGGAATGCGAATACTGATAGCAATGCTTACCACACAGGTCGAGAGCCGAGCCTTTTCAGGAGCTGCGCGGGGTGAACGGCTCCCAGAGAGCTGAACCGACCAGAACCAGGAATGACAAAGGCGCCAGAAGACCAAATCTCGAACCGGGACACATAGGAACTGAGACGCCGCGACACTCAGAGCTACTGGAGGTCGAGGGCGCTCAGAAACAAAGCTGGTAAAGGACAGAATGACATACCATGCGCCTAACCATAACACAGAGCCACGAATTCTTTGAAAATTCAGGCTTAGAACCAGGGCCTCCAGAGCCGAGGGCCGAGGACTGTGCTTGGGCTCATGCACCCGCGGTGCAGTCATCCAAGAGGCGAACGCACCACTCACCAGAGAGACCATACAGAGCTCCCTAGAGACAGAGCTTCGCGCACCTTCCAACTGAACCTCTCTCATCGTCGAACTGTTCTCCCAAACGACCAATATACCTCTACAACCAGTTGTTCTCCCCTCACCATTAATGCGTGCTTCGTTGTTGGTCGGACCGAGGTAATGTCTTCTCGACGCTTCGGTCCATATGGCTGGAGTTGGCGGCCACTTGTCATTTAATGAGGCCGCCTCCTCATTGAATGCCTTATTTAACACCCGCAGCCAGGAGTTGGAGATCCTGAATTGCCAGAGAGAGGCAATCTTGTTGTAGTTGAATGTCTGTAGTGTCATTGAGATTACCTGAGTAGGGGTGACTATTCAGATCTACTCCTTGGTTGGCTAAACGATCGGCTACCTTATTGGCTGATCGTTTGACATGCTGAAAGATGATGCTATTGGGGCGTCTAAGCCTTGCCTCCAGTGTTTCTAGTCTACTAAGCAATCTCCAGCTAGAGGCAACTTTGGTTGCTGGTGTTCGTGCTTGTATTCGAATAGCTGCATTAATGAGGATCTAGGAGTCTCCCTCTGCTACCAGCAGATAGAACCCCTGTTGATCAGCTATGCATAGACCTTTCCATAGACCTTCCAATTCTGCAACATTGTTGGTGTCGTTTCCAATCGAGCCAAAGAAGACATGTTGGATGATCCCTCTATCATTTCGAATTACTCCTCCATATCCTGCGGGTCCCGGATTCCCCTTGGTTGCGCCGTCGAAATTCAACTTGAAAGAGCCCGAGGCTGGGGGGGACCAATGCAAGGGGGAGACAGGCTTGTTATGAAGCCGAGTGGGAGCAGAGGGAGCATAGGAAACATAAAGATCCCAGGACTTCCATATGGTTAGCTCTTGGGGGGACGAGGGCCAATCCGTTTCTTGCCAAATCCTGAGCGCCAGAGTCTCTTGAAGGCTTTGCTTGAGTAGAAGCCAAAGAATGTCTAGAGGGCGTTTCCTGTTGTTGAAGACTCTGTTGTTCCTCTCCTTCCAGAGGGTCCAATATAGAAAACCTGGGATGAGTGTCCACAGAGCGTTCAACAGTGGACTTTGAT
The DNA here is from genome assembly GCA_000404065.3 of Pinus taeda. NCBI lineage: Eukaryota > Viridiplantae > Streptophyta > Pinopsida > Pinales > Pinaceae > Pinus > Pinus taeda. Next base: position 27,534 of record APFE031625683.1, on the reverse strand, counting down.
ATGGCGTCTTGGGCCAAGTTCTCAAAAGGTTTGCTATATCCCCTTGACGATTCCCTAATCTTTGAGTGCATCTGTTAATTTGATTCCAGAGTTGAGTTGCAAGGGGGCATGTTTCCATCAGATGCACAATGTTCTCTGAATGCAGAGAGCAATTTGGGCATCGGGATGGTCCAATGAAACCTCTTCGTTGCATATTATCCCATGTGAGGATTATTTTTTTGCTTAAAGCCATAAAAAGGTAGATACTTTGGGCCATAATTTGGGTTGCCATATGTTGCGCCATAGCTGATCTTTGTCATTGTGGTTTTGAGCATACCGCAAAGTGTATGCTTCTTTTGTGGTGAAAACTCCTTTTGTTGTGTGCCCCCACCTCAATCTGTCCTGTTTATCTGACTTTTTGATCTTCCTGTGATTTAGTTCTAGTTCAATTTCTTCAAAGGTTTCTCCTTGCCAATCCTCCTGCCAAGTACTGGCGGGTCTCCATTGTTGACAGTCTGTACCTGCATGCTGCTGCCAAAACTGGGATATGTTTGCAAGATTATTGCGTTGCATATGAGTCTGCCAGAGGGGTTTTTGAAAGATTGAGGCTAGAGTTGGGAGCTACTGCCATGAGTCCTCCCAGAAGCGCGCTGAGTTCCCTGAATGTACTTCCCAGAAACTATACTCTTGTATGAATGTGCTATGAAGTTTTGCCGCGTTCCAGATCATGGAGCCTGAGCTGCTTGGATTGAATCTAATCAAGTCCTCCCAGTTACTGCCAGACGCATATTTGGCTTGCCAAAGCTTCGCCCATGGTATTTGTGGTTTGACCAGCTAGTTCCACCATACCTTTGCGCCCATGCTATTATTGTTGTGCAGTGGGTCCCGTAGGCGCAATCCACCATTGAACTTTTGTTGGCAGACGTCTGACCATTTAACTAGGGCCCATTTCCTATTAAGACCCGATGATCCCCACAAAAAATTCCGTTGCAGATTGCGAATGCCTTTAAGGACCCATTTAGGAGCGGCGAGGATGGAAAATAGATAAAGAGGCATAGTTTGGAGAACGGATTTGATCATGATGAGTCTGTTGGCAATATTGAGAGATCTGAACGTCCAGGAGGAGAGTCTGGCTTCAAGTTTGTCCAAGAGCGATCTCCACGATGCATGTTTAAGAGCTGAGAGCATAAGAAGTGCGCCCAAATATTTGGAAGGAAGCGCAGCAATTGTGAAGCCAAGGATGCGAGCGATGTTTCTTTGAATGGAGACAGGGGTATTGAAGAAAAAAAGCTGAGATTTAGAAGCATTGATAGAGGTGCCTGAGGCTTCAGAGAACAGCTCAAGCAGGGCTTTGAAGGATTTTTCTTCAGCTGAGGAGGGATGTCCAAAAAGCATGGTGTCATCAAAAAACTGTTGATGCGATAATGGGGAGAGTCCATGAAGCGCTATGCCTTTGATGGTCTTAGAGGAGAGAGCATGGTGAAGCAGACGACTGAGTCCTTCCGCCATTAAGACAAAGATGAAAGGTGAGAGGGGATCCCCTTGCCGTATGCCACGCGAAGAGCGGAAGGGCTGAGACGGAGAGCCATTGAGAAGGACCAAGAAGCAGGGAGATGAAATGAGGTTCATTATCCAACGAGTCCAGGTGGGGCAAAAACCAAAAGAAAGTAGCATGTTCTGAATATATTCCCAGCTAAGCTTATCGAAAGCTTTTGATAGATCAAGCTTCATTATCATGCTTGGCTTTTTGAGGATCTTTAAGGAGTGGATAACTTCATTTGAAAGGATGATACCATCCATGATTTGGCGTCCTTCGACATATCCTGTCTGCTCCGGAAGAACAAGAAGAGGCAGAAGAGGTTTGAGCCTATTTGCTACGACTTTGGAAATAAGTTTGTAGATGACATTACAAAGGGCGATAGGCTTGAATTTGTCAGGCATGTTGGCTTCCTCCCCTTTGGGAACTAGTGCTATGAAGGTGGAATTAAGGGATGGCAGGAGCCAGTGCATAGAGCGGGATTCCTCCACCAATTCCCAAACTTCGTTGCTTACTAGATCCCAGAATTCATGAAAAAAGTTAGAGGTAAAGCCATCCGGACCAGGAGCCTTACCATATTTTAGCTGCGCCATTGCTTCCTCCACCTCTTGCTTGGAGACCGGTTGAAGAAGGTTTTGATTATGTTCAGCTGTGATAAGCTTGGGGATGTGCCTCGTGACCTCTTGTATGGCTGTTGTTTTGCTCCTAGTTTGCTCTTTGAGTGCTTCCTGAAAGTGATCTCTGAGTGCTTTTTCCATTTCTTCATGCTTTTCTAGTTTTTCCCCCTGGCTGTTGTTGATGAAGGCAATATTGTTATGCATTCTTCGTTGTATGGTAGATCGATGGAAGAATTTGGTGTTTTTTTCTCCTTCCTTAAGCCATTTTATTCTAGACTTTTGGCATCAGAGGATTTCCTCTTGCGATCTTCTTGCTTCTAAGGTCGTCCAAACGGATTGCTCTTTGTTGGCTAGTTCCTCTGTTTTGCCCTCTGTGATGATGGTTTGCTGGAGAATGCTCATTTCCTGCTCCAATTTTTGCCTGGATTCCGTGATGTTTCCAAAGTGGTTTTTGTTCCAGGCCTTCAGCACTTGCTTGAGATGTCTAAGTTTTTTTTGAAACTTGAACATTTTTGCACCTTCTGGGGGAATGAAGGATTTCCATGCGGTCTAGACCACTTCTTTGAAATTTGGGTGACTTGACCAAAAAGCTTCGTATCGGAAAGGCCTGTTGTAGTGTTTTCCTGGTCTGGTCCATTGCAGCATAATGGGCCAGTGATCCGATCCTCCTTGAGGCAATATGGATGCGTGAAAGTCTCCTCCCAGATGGATGGCATTGTCTGAGAGTAGAAATCGGTCAAGTCGGGAAGCGATATTGTGTACTTCTCTGCGCTTATTTGTCCAGGTATAGGTGTCGTTGGAAGTGTGGATGTCGATAAGCTGGTTACTTCTGATGAATTCCTTGAATCCATTGTTGTCTTCTTCCAGCTTCATTCGCCCTCCTTTTTTTTCCTCCAGGTGAGTGATGATGTTGAAATCGCCCCCGCTTATCCAAAGGGGATAGCACCTGGAGGAGTTCAAGTCTGTTAATGTTTCCAGAACGTCTAGTTTGTGTTGCTGATCCTGAGGGAAGTAAGTATTTGTGAGATGCCCATGAATATCCGTTCCAATGAGATGAAACGTGGCTTGAATGAAATGCCGGGAGGCATTGAAGTCTTGCAACAATAGAATCTGTGGGTTCCATACTATGGACAATCCCCCAGATGCTCCCACTGCATCTATGGAAACAGATCGACTGCCTCTCCAAGATTTGTTGAAGATCTTTTCTAATGCAGTGGTGGTACTTTTTGTTTCTTGTAGAAAGATTACTGCTGGCTTTTCTGACTGTATCATGTTTTTTAACATTCTGTGTTTTGAGGAGCTGTTGAGCCCCCACATGTTCCAGGAGATGAGCTTCATGAGGAACTATGGGGGTGGGGCTTGTAAAACCTTTTTAACTTCGGGAATCTCCCAGATTCCAGTAGTTGTTCTCCTAATATGATCGTTCTCTGCAGATCTGTTTTACGCTCTCTCTTCTTTGTTTCTTTTAGGATTTTTTTTCCATCCCAGGGACTGCCTGCCTGAATTCCTAAGCATTTTTTGTGCTGACCTTTGGTTAATACCCCTTCCAATCTGTCTATTTCCCAAGGGGGAATGGTGGTATAAGCTTTTTGCTTGCATGCATCTTCCAGTTTGAGAATGTCCAGCCCGTCCAAGCTTACATTCTCTATGTCTTCCTCCATGTTGCTGGGAAAATTCGGGTTATCTTCCATGACCCCTTCTTGCAAACTAAGAGCTAGAGCAGCATCGAGATCCATGGCTGAGGGCTGCAAATCCACGTCTGTCGCTGGAATTTTTGACTTCGAGGTAAGAGGAGTGCTGATCAACTCCGATGAGGAGGGATCCAGGGGATTTTTGTGGATCTGGTCAGATGAAGGTGGGGGCGGAGTGGCTTGAGATTCTTTTTGTGGCAAAGAGTCAGAGGGGTCCTGCGGGGTAAGGACATGGAATCTATTCGAGGAGTCGGCTTTCTTGTGGCTAGGGGGAGCATCTTTCTGAATTTTTGGGCTGGAGGGAGCCACATTATGTTTCTTGACATGTCTACGGCGCTGGGGAACTTTGACGAACCCCTCAGAGTCTTTGGTAACCTCATTGGCTGTGGAATGGATTTGGGCATTCAAAGGACATTCTCTGAACAGATGACCATGTTCATGGCATTTGCGGCAACGAAACGGGATATGTTCATAATCAAGAGGTTGATTCCATTCATAGTCATCGTGATAGAGGCTTACCATGTCTGCTAGGGTCTTCTTTAGATGCATCTGGACACAGATCCTGGCGTAGGAGGTGAACCTTCGATTTTTTGTTTCCTCTGCCACCTTGATGAAGGTACCAATGCGATTTCCGATGTCCTTAAGAGTTTCTTCTCTCCAGTACTCCGTGGGTAAGGAGTACATGCGGATCCAGACAGGAGCATGGCTGAGGTCTTCTGTGTCTGGATTGAATCTGGGTTTCCAATCCCGTAAGAAGAGACCCGCGGAGTTGAAGAAGTAGGGGCCGCCTTCAAATACTCTTATTTTGTCCTCCAAGCAGGTGAATATGGCCGTGAAGAAGCCTTTAGGACCCAGAAGCAAGGAAATGTGACCTTTGGGCTTCCATTTGGAGGCGATCCAGCCATGCAGGGCTTTTTCCGTTGGCCAGAAACCCAGAAATTTTCCGATGAGCGCATGGTCTTTCATATACTGTATCTCGCCATTGATTTTGTGGCTTGGAAGCTCCACTTTGATTCTTTCTGACGCTTTAGGGATGCATGTTGTCGATTTCGCCCTTGGTGGTGACGCCTTTGGACTCTCTGTTGTTTCTTCGTCCGTGGTTGCATGCTGTTCTGGGGTGACAGGCTGTTCAGAGCTTTGTCCTTGCTCGGTGATTGGATCATGATGAGACTGGGGCGTCACAGGTACGCCGTCAGTCCTGAAATGAGCGCTCGAAGGAGGGGGAGCTTGGGTACCCTCCCCTCCCAAATGAGAGTACATGACGATTAGCGCAGTTAGGCTCTGTCGTTGCTGCAGCTAACGGTTTTGATGGGAATGCCGCACTGTGGACGGCTGATGGGGCAGATTTGCAGGTCTGAGCATTGGCTGCAAGTTGCAGAGCTCAGAGCTAGGGTTTTTCAACTTCTTCTAATATTATATCTATATTATTTATAATAGTATCATTCATTATAATTATTAAAAATAATGATTATTATAAAAAAAGAAAGGAAAAAAAGTCCATGGGGTCTTGGATAAAGGGTTCTCGAGTGTTCTCCTTGATGTGAAGTCATTAGTTCAATTTATTGCCCAGGTGATGTGAAGTCATCGGGTGCTCTCCTTGATGTGAAGTCATTGGTTCAATTTCTTGCTTGGGTGATATATTGGACATGATGTGAAGTCATCGGTTCAATTCCCTGCCCATATTGGGGTGATATATTGGACATGTTGAAGATGGATTGTAGTGATATATTAGACATGTTGAAGATGTAGTCCTACGTCTATGGGACCATTAGTTCCTTTCTTTTCGCCTTTTTCAATTCAATCATTTTCTTATTGTATCCTCATAGTGTTGCTTTTTGTATCCTCCAAATAGGTCATTGAGGTTCATAAGTTCAGTAGAATCACCATAAATCTATGAAATTTGAATTCTTCAACAATGGAGTCGCCAAGGTAGTTTTGTAGCCTCAAAAAGATTATTGAGCTCCTGCTATCTTCAGAAGTTTAGTTTCTTGATTTCGGAAATGAGTAATCTTCAAACTCCCGGCAGACACACGAACATGTTATCACAAAATCTGACCTTGATAGGCTGCTGATCAAGTAGACTCTGAGTAACTCTTTCAAACCAATCTTTTGGTTGAGGCTTAGCCTCCTCAACCTGAGAGGTCTCCCTCAATAGGTTTAAGATTTTTTATTAATGATTAGATGGCTAACTCTAGAATTCATTGGAAAATTCTATAACTTCCTTCACATGCTTCTAGACTGTGTTTATTCATTGTGTTATTGTTTCACTTATAAACCTAAACTCCAATTGCCTTCACTTCCATCTTTAGCTGATTACGATGTTTGTTGAAGATTACTTTGACTCCATGGCCCAATAGATGTTTGCTAATTTGTAATATAACCAGTTATACATTTTTGTCCATTTTTATGTAAATTCTAAGAAGGGACTGATATATACAGAGGCAGTTTAACTTTTTTGAAGATGTGATTTCCTAGTGTACTTCAGTGAGCTTTATGTTCTATCTTTGGATGTTTTTCTTCAATGTTTTAATACTTATTGCTCAGAATTCATGGTTATCCATGCTCTGACTTCCTTTAAGTATTAAACTTTGAAGAATCACTTTTAATACTTTTCTTTTGAATACCTTGATGTATCATTACTCAAAATTCATGCCCACATGCTCTGACTTCTATGAACTTCAAGTTACTGAGACTTTCCTGAATGTGTTACTCTTTCATTGAAGTATATACAAGCCTAAGTTTTATAAGAAGACTTATTTTTTGTCTTTATCTCTGTCACTGACTCCATAGCCCAATGGTAGCAAGTATCCCTCTTTCAACCTATTAACATATAAATTCACAAACCATAGAGTTAGCCATCTATCTATATCTTTAATCAATATCGTTAACCCTTGAGAGAGCCCTCTTAGGCTGAGGAGGCTAAGCCTTAGCCAAAAGATTGGTTTGAAATAGTTACACTGAGATTGACTTGATGAGCAGCCTATCAAGGTCTTATTTTGGTGATAACAAGTGGTTTCATGATTCGAGGAGCTAGAGAGGATTCTTAGGGATAAGTAGGAGTTAAAAGTGGACTTAGAGAATATTGAGGAGTTAGTTCAACAGGTTGAGGATCTGAACTAGAATTAGTTCAACAAAACCTTTTTGTATAAAGGTAAGCTTAAAATGCGAGAATGAGTTAGTCAGTCAGTAGTTAGATAAGTAGCTAGTGATTCAAAGAGTCGGATTGTAATCCTACAGGAAGGAGAAGAAATGCCATTGACAAGAAAATCAGGCCAGAGAAAGAATCTTGTGTAAATACTCGTTTATTAATAGAAACAACTTGATTCAGAGTTTGTACAATGTGTACTGTGTAATTGAATTATAATTTGTGTGTGGCTAGAGTGTTTCTGCATAGCTTATGTTGCAGGTGCAAAACAGAGGCGAAATACAAAGAAGCGTAGCAAAACAACTTCCATCTATGGTTGAGTAGAAGTTGTTGAGACAGGTCCACAATTGCGATTGTGGGTAGAGTTGTCTTAGAGATAACAATTCCAGAAAAAAGAGTGTTGGGTAGAATTGTTAGTCAGTGAATGGTTCAAGGAGAGAACCATAGAGTTTGTGTTTCGGCTCTGTACACACATTGAGAGTATAGAAGAAAGTTTTTAGTGCTACAGTGAAGGAGGAGGAACATAAAGGTACGAATGGAGTTAAATTAAGGAGAGAAGTTGTGATGGAACAACGAAGGGCCAGAATCTTGAAGAAGTGAAAGCATCGAAAACATTAAAGAATTGGCATAGAAACCCAAGTGAAGAGAAGAGTGAAGAATGGAAGTGTTGATGCGCAGTAGCCGTTGGATCTATAACACCAACGGATGAGATTTTTTCATGATGAGCGACCACGATTAAGTCATAAGACAGAGATAAGAAATGAAAGGCAGAGATTCAATCTAAGTATTGGCAGGAGGAGAAATATGGGAATCGATCTGGACCGTAGGATTTAAAGGCTTCGTCATCCAATGGATAGCAGGCTGTAAGTTGATCGAGTGTTAATAGCAAGATTGGACCCAACTTTTATAGATTGAGGGTTTATAATTCCCATCGGGTCCGAAAAGGTGTTAAACTGTTGAAAAGTGTGCATCAAGAAATGCTAAATTTAGAAAGTGCTAAAAATAGAACTGCTAAAAATAGCATGTCTAAAAATAGCAATTTGGCTAATGAGCATTTTGGCCACCTTGGGTGAGAGGTGAAACTGCTAAAAATAGAAACTTCTAAAAATAGCATTTCTAGGTCCCTTCCTATTTTTAGCAATCCCTAGTCTATCTATAGGAAGTAAAATTTTAATTTGGTCTTACCAGCAGTTTGGAATATTAATTAATTAATACTCCATGAATTAATTAGTTAAGGAAAAGAAAACTTGAAGTCTTTGTGAGAACATGCAATTATTTCTCCACTGATTGGGGAATGTGTCCTTGATTTTCTTCACTGATTGAGGAATTAAGGATGAGTTCTATATTGAGAGGATCAGTTGACTTAGTTTAACTTAGTCAAGTTCAGTTAGATTAATTTAATGACTTGTTAAATTAATGAGATATAGTTTGTTGATGCTTGCATGCATGTAACAACTATTATTTTTAGATAACGGTGTATTCACTCATGGATAACTGATGCATGTCAGTTCTGTCATAGACCCAGTTGATATCAGAGAAAGGACAATGTAATATTAGTTGGATGAATATTTTTCCTATAAAGGAAGCTCATCCATGATGAGGATTTATCTCCTTCAGGTTTGTGCAATTATTTCAGAGGTCAGTGTTGTGTGTGAGGTGAGAATCACATAGGTTGCAGCTGGAGGACCCAGGACAAACTGTGCATAGAAATAGGAGGCTTAGAGGGCAGAGGAGAAGGTTTGTGAGAATCCTTCGACTGTCTATGAGCAGAAAAGGGATTGTACTGAGAGCTGGATAACTTCCGAGCTAAGGCTTTGTGTAATCCGGACATTTTTCCACTTGTATGATAATATAGAGATGGGGTTTTAGGCTGGTGCTTTCCCCTGGCTATATCTTCTGAGTTATGTGTGTTTGATTTCTCCATATTAGTTATATGTGATCTTATTGATGTTGCTTATGTTCGATTAAGATTTCTCTAAATTGTTTGTAGAAGTAGATCAAGTGTTTTGCTTTATTACATTGCATTACTAGGTGATCTACAGTGGGAATTTCTACATGGTATCAAAGCTAGCTGATTTGTAGAAAAAATCTACATAAACCTCGCATAAGTGTTCCACCCGACATCATTTGGGACCATCAGATCAAGTGGATCTAGATCAATGGTCACAAAACGTCAGGCTAGTTTGGTGATCGAGAAAAGACAGCAGTCGTTGGATCGAGGACAAAATTGACAGTGGAGAAAGATTGCAATTGCGATAAATGGAAGCATTAGGTATTGTGCGAAGACTAAGAAAAAAGAAAATAACCATAGTTATAGAGTGGGGTTGGTTATATATGTGCGGCTTAAGGATTGGGTTGAGTTTAATAAAGAGTTAAGTTATAAAGTTCCGATAGGGATTCTAATGAAGGGTTAGAGTATGGGAAGTCTAATGAAAAGTTTGCGCTTGAAGATTAAATGAAGAACCTTAACCTTAGCTTATGAAGGTTTGACCAAGGTATTGATAAATGATGACTCACCTAATTCGGTTGAGGTGGACACTGCGTGGCAGCTGACCCACGTAACGTTTTCCGCGTGGTAGCTATGGGGTTTAGTGAGGTTTTAATGGGGCTTTAATACCACCACTGTTCTTGAGGCTTTAAACCTCTTGTTGGCTCTAAGGCACCTTGGGAGTCTACTCTCGGTCATTCGGTTGTTCCGCTGGGTTGCTCCGCTGCTCTATCCGCTATTTGGGTCTCTTCCTAGGCAATGGTGGTGGTGCTCGACCCTCTTCCACCTACTAGCTCGACCTGCAGTCCTGGGTTTCTTTTGATGGGTGATTTTATGTCTTCCCACTGTCATTTGTGGTGGCTACTTCTCTCCTGGTACTTTGAGTCTCCGCCGTTGTGTACCTTGGCTCTGTTATGCAGTAAGTTGCTCCTTTATGTCTGCAATTTTCACTGTAGGTAGAATCTAAATGTATCTATGTCAATGAAGTTTTGTTTTCACTGTTTGTTGGTTTTGGGAGCTCTGCTATTTACCTGGTTTGGTGGCTTCACTGTCAGGTCCTCTGCCCGACCTCTCTGTCCATAAAACTGCTCCTTTCAAGGGTAATTACTCTCCTATGGTTTTATTCCTCTTCTTTGCAATTTATCTGCTGACAACCATGCTCCTTGTGACCAGTTGGGGTTTTGTGGCCCTATGGTCGTGGCTCAGATTCCTATGGCCTTTGTTTGGGTTTACGGTGTTGATTTCCCCTCGGCTCTGCTGTTGGTTTGGGGTTTGGTCAAAACCATCTCGTCTTCTTAGGTAACCTCTGGTAGGTCCTTACCCTTCTCCTATTTTTTTCATTTTTCTGTTTGCAAGTGGTTATACTGGCTCTGGCTGTCATCTTTTGTTTGTGCTGTGCAGGTGGCTCGTATGTTGGTGGTGAGGTTTTGGGTTGGGTGGCTTGCTGTCTTTCCCCTCCTCTGTCTTGACCTTCGCTTGAACCAGGTAGGGTCGCTCTTTTTAGACTGTGCAGATACTTATTTAGGGCTCTGTCTGTTGAGGCAATGTATGGTTATTTTCTCCATAAGCTATGTAGGAGCATTGTGGCTTCAGGTCTTCATGACCATGGCTCTGTAGTTGATTTTGGGATTGTCGTGGCCCACAACTGCTATATGATTCCATCCTGGGGTTTGGTTTTGATTTCATCCCTGCTTTGTTTATGTTTTTCGGGAATCACTGGTTCCCTCCTCTATATGTAATGTTGAACTCATGGACTATTGGAACTGTAGATTTGTATATGAGGTGTATGTATGGGAACCGTATGGTATTTTGGGATGCTATTTCGACAATTATTTATGCAACAATTATATATATATATATATATATATATATAAGAAAGACTCAAGCTATTGATTGTGAGATGGTCAGTGAATGTTCTGTGAGTACCTTGGCTTTATTCTAAGAATGTCATGTTACTCGGTGTATGTAAAGTCTTTATGCTTGTCCTCCATTCATTGATTTCATTCTTGCACAGTCTTCACGCTTGTTCTCCATTCATATATTTCATTTATGCATAGTACAAAAAATAAATCATAAAATATAGTCTCTGGTTACCTGAAAAGTATCACTATATTTTCTTCTTGATTATGTTGTCAGAAAGTTTACAGTCTCTACTATCTTTCTCTTTTTTGGGAAGTAACCCCTGTTCATTCTATGAAATGAATTTTTATATTGTTGGTAGCCTCGTTCAGTTGAGGAACTACATGCAGTTACACTTTACAGTTGCATTTCCTGTTATGGTTATTAAACTAATCTAAAACTACATTCATAACTTAAAAATAAAAATTTGACATTCGTTGTGACAGCCTTCTTGGAAAGAAAATAACAGTAAGATAAACCAAAGTAAAAAATTTTAAAGTGTGCCTTAGAAAACATGTCCAACTATTGCCTCGCCATTGGATGCTCCTGCATTAGGCTCCAGGGTGAATGAAACTCATGGCTCCTGTCCATGAGCTCTTCAATCGAATAATCGACACACTGAATCTGCCCGACATCCATCCAGGTACTATCTTCTATTGGGTGGTCCTTCCACTTAACTAAACTGTAAGTACTCCTTCCGGTGTTTCTGCCTAGCTACCTGCATATCCAGTATTTGGTCAATCTCTAAGGCCTTGGCTATGGGCAGCTGCCTGATCCATGTCCCTGTCTCTTTGTCTCCCTGGGTGTTCCGTGTGTGTCCTGCTGAATCATCCTCTGTGTCTGCAGAAATATAGGGTATAGGTCTGCGACATTGAAAATGGGAAAGATCCCAATACCCAGGGGTAATTGCAGTTCATAAGCATTTGCAGAGAATTTCCGTAGAATTCGGAAAGCTCCTATCTTTTTGAATTTTAGCTTGTTGTACTCTCCTCTAGGGAACCTTTCCTTTCATAGGTGTGCCAGTACCAAATCTCCTATATCAAACTGCACTTCCCGTTGCTTCGAATCTGCCTTTTGCTTATACCTTCGACTATTGTTCTGCAATTTAGCTTTCACCTATTTGTGAAGTTCATTAATCATCTTGGTGAATTCTTCTCCATCATCACTCCTCTATTCCAACTAACCTAAATCTCATAATTCATGCACTCCTTGCAAGTGCATGCCATACAATATTTAGAAAGGGCTTCTGCCTGTGCTCCTGTTTGGAGAGTCGTTATAAGCAAACTTGTGGAGCACTTGGAAGGTATGCTTTTGACAAGCAATCTAGTGGTTTTTCAATAATAATTCTAACCTTTTCTGCATTATGAATTCAAAGAAGATAAAGGATTTTGATAAAATGTGCAAAAATAGACAAAGGAAGCTCAAGTGCTAATAATTGACGTTTTTCTATGCAGGAAGACGTGGAAGCAAGGAGTTGCCGTCCAAAAGCGAGAAGCAGAGGGAAAATAACTGCTATCCCTCCAGCGGGGAATCGGATGTGAACAAGATCAAGCAAAATCAGAGCTGAATAGTCCAGGAAAAGAATGCAGGATACCGAGTCAGCGAACGCAAGAAAGAAAAGAGAAGAATTAAACGATTAGCGAATCCCTCAGGATCTTTGATCCTGAGGGATCGGTGCTTTAACTTATCTTTGATTATCTAGATACCTCCGTCATTTCTTTTATATAAAGGAACAGCGTCATTGAGCAAAGGGACGACTGTTTTATAATTCTAAGTTTCAGAACAAACTTTGATCATTGAGTCTCACTGAGACCTGATTTTGTTATACTTTTGTTGATGCGATTAATATAAAAGACTTGGTGTTCATTTCGTCTCCGCGTCTGGAGTAACCTAAGGCAGTGTATCATTGGCAGCTAAGGGCCCGGCTCCGAAGGACACTTGCTTTTGTATCATTATACGGTGATTTGCATGTGGTTTGTTTATATTTATTATTTAGTAATCTGATACATCTTTCATATGATATACTATGCTCTTTTATAATCAATATCTAAATGATTTCTCCATATAATGTCTCTGCACTGTACAATTGGATCTATTCAAGGCTGAGTTGCATCTTTAATCAGTTATTTCTATAACAGAATGTTGGTATGAATGTTATTGTCACTAGATCCATGTGAAATGTTATTTGGGGGACTTGAAAGCAGTGTTACTCGGTTTAGAAACATAGTCATATCATTCATTATTCTCAGATTTCTATATTAGTATAGAACATGTACATACGGGTGATGGTTGTTGTTCCATAATTCGTCAAGGATTGTTGTTCCATTTTATTATTGCTGTTCCATTTTATTACTGCTGTTCCATTTTATTATTGTTGTTCCATTTTATTGTTGTTCCATTTACTGTTGTTCCACTTCCAGTTTGCTGTTCCATTTTACTTTCTGCCGTTTCATTTACCTGCCTTTGTTGTTTTGGTGTGAGAGAAGGCCTAAGGCTGTAGTGAGCCTCAGCAAGACACTGCTTAGCTCCCAGACCTATAAGTCCATGCTCTAATTCCCTTTCTTTATCAGTTTCTAGAGGGATGGGTTATTGCTTCCGTACCCTTGACTGATCAACTGTCTTGTGTGATTCTATCTTTTGGGTTAGTTTAGTTATAGCTTAGCATCGGTTTTCTTTCGAATCTTTTGAACACTATACTACTGAGCATTACTCGGAAAAATATCCTCGGATTGAGCTACTCTTTGCAATAAAAAACGTTCCCGGATTGACTTATTAATGTGGGATAATTAGAGGTGTGAGAGACCCTAGTTATAGCTCTACATTTTGGCGTCGTTGCCAGGGAAGGAGTAATAGCCATTTGCCCTTTACAGAGTAGTGCGCAAATCTGCTACGGGGGAGTTGGATTTTTAAAAACGGAAGGTAAGAACCTGCGTACAGAGCATGTAAAAGCCCTGCTCCACCGTCCTCTCTCTTAGCAGAATTGTTGGCTGATAGGATTTAGTAGTTTTTAGAGTGCATGACTAAGCAGAAAAAGCTAGAAAAGAATATCAAACCGACAGCCAAACCTGAAAAAGCCAAAGGACCGGTGACCCTTGGCCGAACAACCTTTATAGAAGAAATCTATAAGAAAACTGAATCTCAGCCGTCAGTAGGCCTCAGAAAGATTAATTCTAAGCAGCCTACTAGTTCCCTTCAGGCTACAACATCACCTTCTGGAGCCTTCGCTGAGGTACATAGCCAGACCGATGAACAGGACTTTCAAGAAATTGAAAATTTTGTGTCAGAACGGCTGCAGGAAGGGAACCTAAGCAACCTTTGTGAAGGAGAAGGGGAAACAGGGGAAATAGAGGAACCAAGGTCTCCTTCTAGGATAATCCAGCTGTTAAACAACCCAGATAAGGGGAGCACAGCCAAAGTTAATATTGAAGGCACCCCATTCCCTCAGATAGAAATCCTAGATGAGGGAAGTGTCATTAAAACAACCCCTGCCAAGGTCGTCCCTTCTCAACCTAGGAACACCCTCATAGAAATTCTGGAAGGTTATTGGCACATATTCGATCCCATGGCGCAGAATCAACCAAATACTCAAGCTTCTACATTGCAATATCCTATAGTAGACTCTGCTACAAATGCACCCATGAAAGTGATTCCTCTTCAACACATCGCAATGTTTCATGGTCTCACATCAGAAGACCCTGATGCATTCTTATTCGAATTCGATGTGTTATGTAGCGGGTACGATTACACCACTGACCCACAGAAATTAAAGTTGTTCCCCTCCACTTTGAAAGGAGCAGCTATGAGATGGTTTATGGGTTTAGGTGGTGGAGTCATAAACAATTGGGAGCAAATGAAAGAATCCTTTCTCAAGAAATATCAGGATTACTGTAGGTCAAGAGAACTAAAAGATGAAATTTTACAAATGACGGCCAGACCAAATGAAACTTTAGAGGAATATGTAGAACGTTTCCAGTATAATTTACAGAGATCCCCTATGCATCATTACCTCTACCTGATAATGTGTTGAGAACTGCATTAATTAGAGGTATGAAAGAACAGTGGATCGAAACATTGAATATCATGGGAAAAGCGGATATTTACCAAGAGAATTTTCTTGATATCATTAATTTATGCATCAGGAGTTCAAGAGGTAGCACAAGGATAAAACCAACAGAATATGACCGGTTTGTTAGAGATAACAAAATATCAACAGAAGGAGTAACACGTGTAGAACTTGGGAATTTATTAGAGAATTTTAAAACTAATATTCTAGGGACATTAACTACATAGCTTGATATTGTGTAGGCTAAGCAAAAGCAGATGGAGGCGGAACAAAATCTGGCAATTTTCTGCCCCCGATGCAGAAGAAAACATAGCCACAAGGAATGTCCACTAGATTCAGTTCAAACATGTGCTATCTGTACGAAAGATCATCTCACCGAAAGCTGCCCCTCACTTCCTGGATT
This sequence comes from Pinus taeda, assembly GCA_000404065.3. Lineage (NCBI taxonomy): Eukaryota > Viridiplantae > Streptophyta > Pinopsida > Pinales > Pinaceae > Pinus > Pinus taeda. Next base: position 12,213 of record APFE031625683.1, on the reverse strand, counting down.
GAAGGCAGTATACAAGGAAGCTGAAGAAGAACCAGAGCCGGCATATTTTGTTAACCAGCATCGCCAATGGCAACCTAGGCAATCTGGTATGTTTTCAGACTCAACTTCTACTTTCCAGCCTTCGCAGTATAATGCTCAGCAATATGGTATGTGGCAAAACCAATCTACACCCCCATTTCCAAACTGGTCATCACAGTCGTTTCCTTCTCCTAATCCATGGATGAATCAGACAGGCCAATTCGGCTGGCCAAATTTTCCTTACACCCCATCATATTGGCAGAATAACTCACATCCTCCACAATGGATTCCCCCTACTTCACAAGGTTCAACCTGGCAGACAAATTGGCCAAGATCGACATATCAGTCAATAGGGACTATTCCACACCCTCAACCAACTCTGCCAGCCTTACAACAAAACCCCCAGTCTAATCTGAGACTGCAACTCCCAGCCCAACCCAATCCCAATCCTAATAATAGACCAGTCCAATCCCTCCAAATCATAGAAACATCAGAAATCAGACCTGACCTAAGGGAGTGCAATGATCTTCAGTTACGATTTGGACGTATAATAGAAACAGAGGGAGACAAAACAGTTCACATTGAAGATCAGTTACCAATAGAACAACCGCTACAACAGAAGGATGCAAATAAAGAGCAGACCCATCAACAAGCAAGTACATCCTCTCCTCCTTTCCCAAAACAATTAGTCATACCGCGACCAGTACAATATCCAGACTTTGACATTCTGGGAGAGTTACAGAATCTGTACATAAAAATTCCATTCCTCCAAGCCATTCAAGACATTCCTATATATGCAAAAACTATAAAAGAATTGTGCATAAAAAAATCAAGGAGGAATACAACCACTAACCCTAGAGTCCAAGTAGTTGGTACTTCATCCGACTTGTTATCAGGAAAAAAGACACCTATCAAATACGAAGATCCCGGAAACCCAATTGTAACTGTCCAAATCTATGGTCAAACCCTGACTAATGCTTTAGTCGACCTGGGAGCTGCAATCAATATTTTGACAACTTCCACCTGCCAAAAGCTTGGCATCACATCAGTAGAACCTACTTCTACTTTGCTAGAATTAGCAGATCGATCTGTGGTTCGACCAGAAGGTACTCTATACGATGTCATGGTTTCTGTAGACTCCTGGGAATATCCAACTGACTTCCTGATAATCAATCCAAAAACCCGACTAGATGGACATCCGCTAATACTTGGAAGACCTTGGCTTGCTACTATCGATGCCTACATTGGTTGCCGACAGGGAAACATGACCATAAATAAAGGACCAGACGTTAAAAATCTAGTTCTATATCCTCCAGCACAGCCAAGCCTACCGACGATCAAAACTAATCAGTATCCTGTGTCATATCTTACTAACAATATTAGATCTCCATTGACTGTACAGAAGGCTTTAGATTTTAAAGATCAGACAGAAGATGATGCCATCAATAACTTCATTAGTCAAACTGAATCTAGATCTCACACAGTGTTTTATGATAGAGTCAACCTTTGATAGTGAGCTAGAAGAAGACCCTTTAAAAGATCCACATGACCAAACAATACCAGTAACTGTTGTTGCCAATAGTAAAGTAGTGGAACTCGAACCTGGTAAGACTCTAAATATCAACGCTAACCTCACACTAGATCAAGAAATAAAACTTGTGAATCTGTTACAAAAATATAAGGGAGAATTTGCATGGGATTAACTTGACATGAAGGGGATTGATCCTCAATTATGCACCCACCACATCTATATAGAGAAGGATGCAAGACCTGTTCGTCAGCCACAAAGAAGACTCAACCCCCATCTAAAAGAGATAGTAAAAGCCGAACTTCAGAAACTTTTGGATGTTATTTTTATTTATCCCATCTGCGACAGTAAATGGGTCTCTCCCGTAGTGGTGGTACCCAAGAAAAATGGAAAATGGAGGATTTGCGTGGATTACAGGGAGTTAAATAAGGCCACACAGAAGGATCACTTTCCCCTCCCATTCATAGATCAAGTATTGGACACTTTGGCAGGAAAGAATTTTTTTTTTTTTTTCTGGACGGCTTCAGCGGATATAACCAAATCCAAATTGCCCCTGAAGACCAGGATAAAACCACCTTTACTTGCCCTTGGGGAACGTTTGCCTATCGAGTACTACCCTTCGGGCTATGTAATGCCTCTGCTACATTCCAAAGGGCTGTCCTCAGTATCTTTGCAGATCTAATAAATGATGGACTTGAGGTGTACATGGATGACTTTACACCATATGGAGATGATTTTGACCCAGCTCTAGATACCCTGGAAAAAGTTCTACAACTTTTTATCGCTACCAGACTTTGCTGAGCCATGAAAAATGTTACATGATGATGACAGAAGGGCTCATTCTAGGGCACTATATTTCAGCAGCTGGCATCCAGGTAGACCCTGCCAAAATTCAGATTCTTTTTCTTATCCCTACCCCCACTACTCAAACAGAGGTACGCAGTTTTCTTTGATTTTCTGGATATTACAGACGATTTATAGAACATTATTCACGTATTGCTGCACCTCTATATGCTCTAACTGGTAATGTTGATTTCTTGTGGATAGAGAAATGTGACCAGGCTTTTAAGGAATTGAAGAAGCTTGTATCAACAGCCCCAGTCCTTCGAGGACCAAACTGGAATTTGCCATTCCAAATCTCATCTGATGCCTCGGATACAGCAATTGGTGCAGTCCTGGGGCAAGAAGAGGATAAGAGACCATATGCTATCTACTATATCAGCAAAAATTTATCTTCTTCCGAACTTAATTATATTGTCACTGAAAATGAATTCCTGGCTGTAATACATGTTGTTAACATATTTAGACATTATATCACGGGCTATCCCGTTGTGTTATATACCTATCATTCTGCTATCAAATATTTGGCAAATAAACCTGTTATGAATGCTAGAATAACCAGATGGTTGATCTTATTGCAGGAGTTCGATATCACAATTAGGGATCGACCTGGCAAGGAGAACCCTGTAGCCGATTTTCTCTCATGAATATCGAAGTCAATTGAAGCAGCAGTGGTATAAGATCAATTTCCTGATGAACACCTGTTTGTTGTTGCTGTTCGAACACCCTGGTATGCTGATGTCGCTAATTACCTTGCGGTAGGTAAGCTACCAAAACATTTAACCCCTCAGGAACGAAAGCAGATTGTTCAGAGGAGCACTCGATTTTCGTGGATTAGAGGCCATTTGTTCCATACAAGGGCAGATATGCAAATCAGGAGGTGTATTTGAGAAGACGAGATCTTCGACATTTTAAAAGCTTGCCATGACGGACCATGCGGGGGACACTTTGCTGAAAAGAGAACAACACATAAAGTATTGTAGACAGGATACTATTGGCCTACAATTTTCAAAGATGCAAAAAAATTTGCACAGGCTTGTGACAGCTGCCAGCGAGCAGGAAGACCTGGTCAAGCCGATGAAATGCCTCTGAGACCACGATTGGTCATTGAGCCATTTGAGCGATGGGCTCTTGACTTCGTCGGGCCCATTAATCCACCATCAAATCAGAGGACATACATTCTGGTGGCGACAGACTATGTTACTAAATGGGTCGAGGCCGAATCATTGCCTAAGGCTACAGAAGACTCTGTAATACAATTCTTGTTCCATTTGTTTGTATGATATGGACTTCCGAGAGAATTAATTACAGATGGTGGACCACAATTTGTTGGAAATAAATTAGCTGCAACACTTAACAATTATCATGTCCAACATAAGATCACTACCCCATACCATCTGCAGGCAAATGGGCAAGTAGAAAGTAATAATAAGGTAATAGAATCAATTTTAACAAAAACCATTGCATCGCATAGGCGTGATTGGGCCGCTCGACTACCTGAGGCACTGTGGGCCTATAGAACCACATGGAGAAGTACTACAGGCTATTCGCCTTATCAATTAGTGTTTGGAAAACAACCAATTTTCCCCATAGAATTCGAAATCCAAACGCTACGAATTGCACAGGAAGTCGGCCTAGATCTGAGTGAGGCACAAATCAATTGATTACAGCAGATTAATGAATTGGACGAAATTAGGCTCTCTGCATTACAAAATACAGCATTGATTCAACAACAGCGAGCTAAATGGCATGATGCACTTATCAAGAACAAAGTCTTTCATGAAGGAGATTGGGCTCTGTTATATGACTCTCGGTTTCAGGACTTCCCGGGGAAACTCCAGACTCGATGGTTAGGACCATACGAAATCCAGAATGTACACGACAACGGGACCCTTACTCTGATCACAATTGACGGTTCTGGATATGCATTCAAAGTAAATGGCCACCGAGTTCGTCTCTATCGAAAGCCACTCACTCGGGAATCCTTCTGTCAACAGCTACGACAAGACACTGATATGGAAATTTTAGGAGAGGAAGCGAAATCTTCCTCACCTGTAATTTAAGGAATTCATTTTTTTCATAACTTGTACATAACATCTTGTATATATGTTTTCTTTATTTTCTTTTTGCATTCTAAGTGTTTCTGCTGCTCCTTTTCAAAAGAAACAACACTGGTGTTTCTGTTGTTCCTTTTCAAAAGGAACAACACTGGTGTGTTTTTGCTGTTCCTTTTCAAAAGGAACAGCACTGGTGTGCTTCTGCTATTCCTTTTCAAAAGGAATAGCACTGGTGTGTTTCTGCTGTTCTTTTTCAAAAGGAACAACATTGGTGTGTTTCTGCTGTTCCTTTTCAAAAGGAACAGCACTTGTGTGTTTTTGTTGTTCCTTTTCAAAAGGAACAGCACTTGTGTGTTTTTGCTGTTCCTTTTCAAAAGGAACAACACTTGTGTGTTTTTGCTGTTCCTTTTCAAAAGGAACAACACTTGTGTGTTTTTGTTGTTCCTTTTCAAAAGGAACAACACTTGTGTATTTTGCTGTTCCTTTTCAAAAGGAACAACATTTGAGTGTCTCTGCTGTTCCTTTTTTAGAAGGAACAACATTCGCAATTTTCTACTGTTCCTTTCAAAGAAACGACATCTTACAAATTTATCTGCATGGATTCTTCTCTGAGGAATGCGATCGGCACGTTTTTGCTCTTACTAAGGATGCTTTGCGCCCATGCTTTCCCCAGTCTTTTAGATACAGCAATGGACTTATGCGATGAACATAAACCATGATATACAGAGGTTAGCAGATCATAGATCGCCATCACTATAAAGCCTAGTATTTATAAGAGGACAAGAGGAGGGAGATTAACTTTTCATCTTCACTGTCATTGTCTTATTACCAGCACCCTGGTTGGTGATTTTTATCATGACGATTTCCCTAAAAATCTCTTTTGATTATTACTTAGGAGTAAGAACAAAGGATTTGTATCTGTCTGTTGGGATGATAAGACTTCTTCCACCATTCCCCGCTCTTAAGGAGTGCGGGACCACCCTTATGTGTAAATAAACAAAAAAAGAGGTGCTTTGCAAAAACAAAAAGAAAATATGAAAATTGTCAAATGCAGGATAGGGGGTCTCATTGAGAGCCAACCTACCATGATCATAAGGATGGAAGTGAAGTGGCATTCCCATTACGGCCACCACACCAGGGATATGGTCTAAAGGTATATTAAATAAACAAACCTTAGAACATGGGGTCTCATCACGAGCCGGCCTGTCCACATTTCGCGCCTACCTTGTGAATGGCATTATGGCTATCTGGTTACCAAGCCAGCATAATGGCCTGCATTTTGACAAAGCACTCTTCAGAATACACACAAAGGATCATGGTTTCGGAGGGTGAAATAAGCAACTCTACCAAGGTTATGAACACCTGTTGGCAGCAGAGCTCTGTTAATGGCATCGAAGTCGTAATGGTTACACCAACAAGTATGATATCAATATTTTTTGTCTCTTATATCCTTTGAATAGATCATATGTCATGCCCCGATGTATATATCATATGAATATTCATTACCACCAATCATGGCAATGGAACTGACCATGACCACTGGAGATTTCGTATGCTTGACAGACATCCCATCCGCCGGCCTCTCATTATATCACGCAGGCTCTTATGTAAAACGCGATCTACCTTTTTGCCTCGATTTCGGCATTTCGTTGTTTTTCTAAAACATGGCATAATTTCATATGTTGTTTCTTAATGACTTGACTTCCGACTGGCTGCTACTCCTCTCTTTGACGGCTGGGGACAGCTTATCAGATCGCGGGGGGGAGGTAACCTCATTACTCCATGGATTACGTGGCTGCACACCATTCGGGCAAGATAATGTACGAAGGTATGGCATGGTTTAATGGTATGATAATTCTATTTTACGGAAATTGCCATCCATGATCCTTTTTTGTTGCATGCTCTATGTTTTTTGGCGACGATCATCCTCTCTGTGTCTCAAACACCACAAGCAGTTGCTGTTCCATTAAGAATTTTGAGTAGAATCATGCGAGGAAAGACAGTCCGAAGCGAACCTCAGGAGTTGACAGTCTCTGCTGTTGCCCGCAAAATCCTGGAAAACGCAGGGTGGTTGAATTATTTCAGCTGCCTACAAGAATCAAATGAAGCAGTGGCATTGGAATTCCTGCAAAATTTGCAGGAAAATTACTCCATAATAGGAGGAAAGAGGATAGCGGTCACGGACAATATCATCGCAAAAGTCTCGGGATTACCAGCTGCCAGACCCGTATGGACGCTAAAGAAGGAAAGATTACAAAAGGTTATGGAAATTTTCCAGGATGAAGGCCAAACCTTGACAGTCAAAGGGAAGGGAGTTCTGCTGGCAACGCTAGGAGAACCCCGGACCGAGCTAGCAAAGATAGTGCAGAGCTATATCACCTGTGAAGGGAGGAAAGACGTGGTAAGACCTCATCACCTGAAACTTTTAGCTGTTTTAAAAGGAAAATGTTCTGTAAATCTCCCTGCACTTTTAAATTCACTATTACATGACGCGGCCTGAAGCCTGAAAAAGGCACAGCACATAGATGCAGTCGTTAGCCACCATCGACTGATTCGATTGATAGTGAGCCACAGTCTCACTCAACAACAAAGCACTTGGGAGGAACTGATCGCACTAGTCGAGGGGGGAGTGGCTGCACCACCCCCAAAACCTGAATAGTCCTCCAGCACGCCGGAACGATCAGAGAAACGCAAGGAATCAGCAGCAGAAAGACGTGCTGCTCCAAAACGAAAACAATCCTCCAGTACGCCAGAATGACCAGAGGAACCCAGAGAACTTGCTGGCACACCCAACCAACCTGGGAGACCAAGGAAATCAGCCCGGCTGGCCCAGATACGAGGAAGGCTGGAAACGATTCAAGGAACCACTGCCCAGCCAATTGAAATTGCGGACGAACCTCCAGAACCAGAAGGAGGACCCTCCGAAGAAAATGCTGAGCAATCAGGGGCCGAGGCTGACCAGCCTAGAGGAGGTATTGAGGAAAGAGATGAGCACTCTGAGGCAGAGACAACTACCGAGCAGGTTAATCAAGAAGAAGAAGTAGTACAGCCAGGGGGTAGCCCGTTGTAGGACCCTGTGGGTGAGGAGGAATTGGCAGCAGCCCTGGCCAATATGGGGGAATATGGCCAGCCCTCCAGCACAGCAGGCACCCTTGACGGACCCGCGAAGGAAGATATACCCGAGAAAGCACATGCAGAAAAGGCAGAAAACCTGCCTGGTTGTGATGATGAAATGGAAGACACCAATCAGGGACAATCTGTCCCCAAGACGCCGGAAGATATCCCAGATGAAGAAGGAGCAGACTTAAGAGCCAAACCCTCTGCCGAGGCAAAGGAAATTAAGAAATTAAGGAAGAAATAGCAGAGGTTGCTGGGCACTATAGCCAGGCTCCGACAGCAAATTCGAATTTTGAAAGCCAACTTAAGGATACAAAGGACCGCAAGGAAAAGGAAGAGAGCCATTGTAGTAAAACCCCGGAGGACAAGAAGACGACAGACCTATACCCGTATTGTTGGTTGAAACCCCATTAGGAGACCTACTGCCGAGGAACAGACTGCTGTTCCAAATGACATCGAGGAACAGGTTGCTATTCCAAGTGACATTGAAAGACAAACTGTTGTTCCAAATATCGTGGAGGGATAGACTGTTGTTCCATCTGACCCTGAAGAACGGATGGACATTCCAATGGAACAGCAAGAGGCTCTAATGGTAGGGGAACCACAGCAACCCTTTATTCGCGTTAAGAAAGAAAAAGAAAGCAAAGACACCCAAACAGAAGCACCACCCTCAGGGGTAATTCGGGTCCTAAACTCTAAACAGTGTAATAGAAAGGTCCAGGTCAAACTCCCAGCATCTACGAATTTATGGAAAAAGGGTCCAAAAACAAGGACCTTGCACAAAATGATGAAGGAAGCTCAGCAAGAAGCTGAGCAGCTGAGAGAACAAACAGTCCCCCGGGAGAAATACGAAGAGCTACAACAGCAACTTTGGGATATTAGTCAATCCGAGAGCTAGGCCTTTGAAGGATGGCAAAAGGAGCAAGAAAAGGTTGCTAAGGTAACTCGTCAATTAGATAGTGTTGTTAAGCAGATGGACACTGTGTGTTCCTTGTATAATGACGTTTTGACTTATAGGGCCCCTTCTAAAAATCATGCTTTATTTTTGCTTGAACGATATTTGCGATTGAAAATAAAAGCCGTTAGGGCAGGTGCACCTATTCACATCAACACTGTTAATGATTTTATAGATTGTTGCAAGCATTATGGAGTTAAGGGTCAAAGGTTATTGTGCGAGTTTTACTTGCACAACCTCGTGCTAGACCAGGAAACTGATTTAAATCCTGGCCCTTTTGTTGGCGATATACAATTCCAAGCCTTTATCTCATTTGGGGTTAATCAGCTGAAATGGCTCAGAGCTTATAACACCTTTCAGAGACAGGAGAATAGCCTAGACCTATGGGTACGAGCCGAACCTAGAGACCCAGTGACACTATGGAGAGAGCATAGGAGCCTTATGAGGATCCCAGGTGTCATCGAGATATTAGGACCCATGCACGAAGACTTGATCCGACATAGTCTGGAATATTTCCAGACTATTAAAGACCCTACCATCGATGCTGCAAAATTTCGATACCGGACCTCTAGCCCAAACATCCAGCTCAGGGAACCATTCAAATACGAGAATTTTGAGCTGGCTACCAACCGATTGAACCTTTATGGGGAATGGATTCTGCAAGCAGGGCCATCCTAGTTGGGGTATCGATTTCGCAGTCCAATTATTTGGGACCTTGCACCCGGTTATCAGGCCTTGTATGAAATGCCTACAGATCAAATAAATCAGTTCTTTGATAATCTAGTTGCTCATCACGGTTGTCAGCCTCCTCACAAGATCCCCTCTCCAGTCTATTCTCTCACCGCCTTGCATGTCAACTATAATGTTTTCATGAGGGCATGAAACAGGGTAAGCAGGGGGGTGTGTGGAGTACTTGAAAGGTATGCTTTTGACAAGCAATTTAGTGGCTTTTCAGTAATATTTGTAACCTTTTCTGCATTACGGATTCAAAAGAAATAAACGATTTTAATAAAATGTGCAAGAATTAACAAGGGAATCTCAATCACTAAGAATTGTCGTTTTTCTATGCAGGAAGAAGTGGAAGCAAGGAGTTGCCGTCCAAAAGCAAAAAGCCAAGGAAGAATAACTGCTGTCCCTCTAGAGGGGAACCGGATGTGAACAAGATCGAGTAAATTCGAGCTGAATAGCCCAGAAAAGGAAAGAGGGATACCGAGTCGGCGAACGCGAGAAAGAAAAGTGAACGATTAGCTGATTGGCGAATCCCTCAGGATCGAAGATCCTGAGGGATCGTTGTTTTATTTATTTTTGTTATCTAGACATCTCCGCTGTTACTTTTATATAAAGGAACATCATCATTGAGCAACGGGACTCCTGTTTTTATAATTTCAAGTTTCAGAACAAAACTTTGATCATCGAGTCTCATTGAGACCTGGTTTTGTTATACGTTTTTGATGCATTAATACAAAAGACTTGGTGTTTATTTCATCTCTGCGTCTGGAGTAATCTAAGGCGGTGTACCATTGGCAGCTAAGGGCCCGACTCCGAAGGACACTTGCTTTTGTATCATTATACTATGATTTATGTGTGGTTTGTTTCTCTCTATTACTTAGTAATCTTATACATCTTTCATATGATATGCTATGCTTTGTTATAATCAATATATGAATGATTTTTCGATGTAATGACTCTGCACTGTATAATTAGATCTATTCAGGGTTGAATTGCATCTTTAATCAGCTATTTCTGTAACAGAGTGTCGGTATGAATGTTATTTTCATTGGATCCATGTGAAATAATACTTGTTGGGACTTGAAAGTAATGTTATTCTGTTTAGAAACATAGTTATATCATCCTTCATTCTCAGATTACTATATTAGTATGAAGCATGTATATATGGTTGATTATTGTTGTTCCATAATTCATCAATGAATGTTGTTTCATAAAGTATATCTTATCTAGTTTGCTTGAAGAAAAAATCAGAGTGTGAATCAGTTGGTTTTAACTCGCGAGATTCAGTTCTTTCGATTGCTGTTCCATTTACTGCTATTCCATTTCCATTTTGTTGTTCCATTTTACCTTCTGCCGTTTTATTTACTTGCCTTTGTTGTTTTGGTGTGAGAGAAGGTCTAAGGCTGTAGTGAGCCTCAGCAAGATGCTTCCTAGCTCCCAGACCTATGGTCCATGCTCTAATCTCCTTTTTATCAGTTTCTAGAGGGATGGGTTATTGCTTCCGTACCCTTGACTGATCAACTGTCTTGTGTGATTCTATCTTTTGGGTTAGTTCAGTTACAGCTTAGCATCTGTTTTCTTCTGTATCTTCTGAACACTATACTACTAAGCATTACTCGGACAAATAGCCTCAGATTGAGTTACTCTTTACAATAACAAAACGTTCCCGGATTGATTTACTAATGTGGAATAATTAGAGGTGTGAGAGACCCTAGTTATAGCTCTACATTTTGGCGCCGTTGCCGGGGAAAGAGTATAACCATTTGCCCTTTACAGAGTAGTGCGCAAATCTTCTAGGGGGGAGTTGGATCTTAAAAACGGAAGGTAAGAACCTGCGTATGGAGCGTGTAAAAGCCCTGCTCCATTGTCCGCTCTGTTAGCAGAATTGCTGGTTGACTAGGATTTAGTAGTTTTTAGAGTGCATGACTAAGCAGAAAAAGCTAGAAAAGAATATCAAACTTCCAACCAAACCCGAAAAAGCCAAAGGGCCGGTGACCCTTGGCCGAACAACCTTCATAGATGAAATCTATAAGAAAACTGAATCTCAGCCGTCGGTAGGCCCCAGAAAGATTAATTCTAAACAACCTACTAGCTCCCTTCAGGCCACAGCATCACCATCTGGAGCCTCTGCTGAGGTGCATAGTCAGACTGATGAACAGGACTTTCAAGAAATTGAAAATTCTGTGTCAGGACGACTGCAGGAAGGGAATTTAAGCAACTTTTGTGAAGGAGAAGGGGAAACAGGGGAAATAGGAGAGCCAAGATCTCCTCCTAGGATAATCCAACTGTTAAACAGCCCAGATAAGGGGAGCACGGTCAAAATTAGTGTTGAAGGTACCCCATTTCCTCAGAAAAAAAAATTCCAGATAAGGAAAGTGTTATTAAAACAGTCCCTACCAAGGCCGTTCCTTCTCAACCTAGGAACACCCTCCTAGAAATTCCAGAAGGTTATTGGCATATATTTGATCCTATGGCGCAGAACCAGCCAAATACTCAAACTTCTACATTGCAATATCCTATAGTAGATTCTGCAGCAAATGCACCCATGAAAGCGATCCCTCTTCAACACATCTCGACGTTTCATGGACTTACATCAGAGGACCCCGATGCATTCTTATTTTAATTCGATGTGCTATGTAGAGGATATGATTACACCACTGACCCCCAGAAATTAAAACTGTTCCCCTCCACATTGAAAGGGGCAGCTCTGAGATGGTTTATGGGATTAGGTGGTGGAGTCATAAATAAATGGGAGCAAATGAAAGAATCTTTCCTAAAGAAATATCAGGATTACTGTAGGTCGAGAGAACTAAAAGATGAAATTTTCCAAATGACGGCCAGACCAAATGAAACTTTAGAGGAATACGTAGAACGTTTCCAGTACAATTTATAGGATCCCCCTATGCATCACTACCTCTGCCTGATAATGTGTTGAAAACTGCATTGATTAGAGGCATGAAAGAACAGTG